>JARYGA010018512.1:0-24424 GCA_030545235.1 Helianthus tuberosus | reverse complement strand
ACCCGAAGCCTGACTTATTGTACCGAACCGAGAACCGAAGTCGAAGTTGAACTAGTCCCGAACCCAACTTGAACCGGGACCCGACTTGACTCAAGCTGAACACAAACTCCCCAAACAGACATCAGAACTGAACCCCTTTCACCATCGGTCGTCGCCAGCCAGAAAACGAAGCTCCGGCGGCCTCTGCCACCGTCAGCACGCCTCCACCACCACAGTCATCCTCGTCAGCTGTCACCATCATCAGCATCGCCATCGTCGCCGGCGTAAATTCGCCGAAAATACGAGAAAAACAAAACACAAGAAAAAGTATGAGTGGTCAAGATCAAGGCAGATCTGTAGTTAGAAGGTGGAAAGGAACGGGGAAACGTGGACTTACCGAAATTTGTTCACTTGAGTCTGGCTGCCGACACCTCGAATCACCACTTCCGCCGCTCAAATTAGGAAACCGACACTGGGAACAAGCTCAGAAGGTGTGGTTTAGGGGTGTACGCGCCGTCACGCGCCGAAAAAAGGTCGTCGGAGCAACGCCACCAGCGGTGGCGCCGCCGCGGCTCCGCCGCTGTGCCTCGCCGGCTCCGCCGCTCGCCGGCCGGAGTCCGGCCCTGTTCTACCGAGAGAGAGAGAGAGAGCACTGTGGGTGTGTTTGTGTGTGTTTGGTTTGAAAATGAGAGGAGAAGGTTTTTAACACCTTATATACTTGGGGTTTCTTTGGTGGGCTTTAGGCTTGGGCCCAAGTCCCACAAGCCCAATATCATGTTTCAAGTGGCCCCTCAGCTATTACGAGCCCGTTTCCAAAGCCCGAATTCACCGTAACATAGTAAAATTTAATTAGGAACTAAATATATAGTAAAAATTTAATATTTGTCGGTGTTGTCAGTATTTTATTCGGTTTCAGTTCGCTACCGTTTAATATTCTGTAGATTTCCCGCAGACCGTCATACGCGTACTGTAGAACTGAATGGGCGTTCCTAAGCTTACTAAGGGCCTAATTAAGTTAATTTGCTTCGTAAACACTATTTATTGTCGCTTTAATCACCTGTTAATCACGTAATTAAGGGTGTAAACTACCGGTTGTCACAATATGCAACAATATTAAACATGTTTAGGCTTATAATACTTGTCATAGGACTAGTTTGGCTATTCGAATGCGCTTTTGCGCAAATGACGCGTTAAAGTAGCATTAACTCCCTTAACGGGGTCATAAGCACTTAGGATAGGTTCCAATTCAGAATGTAAGCTAGTTTAAACCATATCATATGAGTTCCAACACTCATTTGGTTTACGAGACCTTATTCTACCTGATCTCCCGATTTAGGTGCCGATTTATTAACATAAACAATCCGATACTAGGTGCCACTTGATTACCTTGATTGCCGAGCTTTGTTAGTTCACTTAATCGAGGATACATTACAATCTCAAGTGAGTACATAGTTCCCCTATTTTACTGTTTTCAATTGTTTTGGGGTGATTCATATGTGCTAAATGATTTTGAATTTTCGAAACAAATACTATGGTTTATATTAAACACAACGATTTCAATAATGTGGACGAACTTTTTGGTGCGTTAATTCATAACACGAATGACATTCATTAGCTTTGGCTAAGCCGATGAGTATTATGTTATGGTACCATAGGATCTGACAAATCCCGTTATCGGACTATCGCCATGGTTATGGGGTAATGTGGGTAACGACAGAACCTGGTGAATTTTAACAAACCCTTTGGTGGTTTGTTAAACGATTATACCCTTTGGTGGTATATGCGAGTCAGAACACAGGTTTGAATGTATTCAACGAGAACAACCAAAAGTTAATTTTCACAAATAAAACACGAACGGTTTGAACGATTGAACGATGGTTTATAACATGAACGAGTTAAACGATTTGAACGATTGGTTATGATAACACGAACGATTGATAACACGAATGAATTGAACGATTTTGGACGAATGATTTCAAACGATGACACACAACGATGTTTACTAAATGATATAAACCATACAAGTTTTATTACAAGAACGATTTACAATTTGGTTTACAAAAGCAAACGTTTTGGGTCAAGATTCATGGCAACGAGATTTTATGAACTATAACCAACTTATTTTAAGTTGGTTAAACATATTGCAATAACAAAACACTTTTCAAAACTCGGTTTTCAATTTATCGACTCTTGTAGTCGTACGAGGTATTGCAACATGTATACAAGCCATGAATTTGACACACTCACAAAACCTATGTGCTCGCCGACATTTTTATGCAGAATTTATTTTCACATATGTTTCAGGTGCAGTAGTTTGACGATATGATGATCTTGATGCATGCTCACATAGGAATGGACGAGGCCTTAGTGACTTAATAACAATGAAAAACAATATGTTTGTGTTTGCTTTTAATTTCAAGACAATGTAATAACTAATTCAATAAAACGAAACTTTTATCCATGTGTTGTGAAACAATGATTCTGTTACAACACTCCCTGACGTTTCCGCCACGGTTTTGTTGTTTCAACGCGATCGGGGTGTGACAATCTATTTTTAATATATCACTTATTTAAATCATTCATATGTTTAAAACCATTCGTTTGTACTTCAAAATTCGTGCATTATTAAATCTTTTGTTTACTAAATTCGTTGACTTGTTTAAATCGATCATTTTTAACTTCCTTTTTTATTTTTTTATATAAACATCTTTCTTAAAATGTTTGTTAGGGATAGAATTTTATAACATGTGGATTACGGATCCTCAAGTGTAGCCTGGATCATGGATCCTCAGTTTAATATGGATCGAGGATCTTTAGGAGATGATACAGAAAGGCTAAGGATCCAGGATCCTCATTATTAATCTAAACTAACAATTGTTTCCATTGTTTTTAAACTTGTTTTGCAGGTGTATTCGAAGGAGACTTAGTCATACTGAGATTCTACGGGAATATGCTTGACATTTTTACACGTGCAATGGCTCCATGACCGTTGTGGTGATCGTGGGGGAGCTAGCACCAAATTCGGATAGTTTGTTACTTAGATATTTCCTAATTTTAAAGGGGATAACAAGCTTTATTTAGTAATAATTAGTTACACACATACACAAGTCTCGAACTCTCTTCAAACTCTTGGTGATTACACACACTAACATTCTAGTAATCATTGTATCAAGCTTGTTATCATCCAAAGTTGTAAACTTTCTTTGTTTAATATAGTTGGTGATCAGTAGTTTCCATCACCCGAGGTTTTTTTTATGCCGGAGATCATTCATTGATCAAGGGCTTTTTCCTCGTACAAATCCTTGTGTTGATCATTCATTTCATTCATTTGTTGTTTACACATTTGTTCAATTAACCAAGCATCTAACCTCACAAAAATCAGATTTGGTTACATTATCCTTGTGTGATTTTTGACCAAAACAGTTTGGCGCCCACCGTGGGGCAATCGGTGCTTCATTCTTGAAAAATGTTGTTTATTTCATTCATTTCTGTCCATTACTTTCAACCACATGGCTTCTCATGCGAAGAACACTTCAAGCTCCATGCCGGCGATCACCTCTTCACAGGGCATTCCACCTTTGCCTCCTGTTCCTTCTGGATCCCAGAAGAATGCTGAGAATGCTGCGAAGAAACATACCCCCGTTTTCACAAAAGAAACTACCGCTGTTTCTTCTGGTCCTACTAACAATGATCTTTATTCTTTGATTTTGCAGATGAAGGATTACAAGCAAGAGCAGGACAAAACTAATGACAGGATCCTTCGTGAGATTGATGAAATCAAGAAATTGAAGAGATCAACGGAGGATCATTCTCCATTGGTGCCTAGATCACTGGATTTTAGCACTCCAGCAACAACTGCCCAACATTCCACAGTTTTAGGTGTCCCGTACCATGGAGGATCATCAAGTATACATTATGGATCATCGGCAATGACACAGGCTCAAGGATCCTACTTCTAACTCTCAGGATCCTCTCTTCATGTGACATCTGTGTCTCTATGACCATCAAACAAATACCAAACCAATGATATATTGTGTTTCATACTTGTGATTTGTATAAATATGCGTATCATTTGCACATATCAATTCTTGTTCGATTTCGAGCTCTAAATCGCTTTCTAGAAAGTTATACGCGAACTGATGCGTTAACGTAATCAGTTTAATGCGACAAACACTACAGAAAAGTGACATGTGCTTAACATACCTTAAATAACCTTTACATAACTTAGAAATAAGTTTTGAAGGGTTTGGTGTGTCGAAATCAAGTTTATTTGATCGCAGGGACTATTTGCGTCAAACTGCAAAAGTCTGCTGATTCGTATGGTATCGAACATTCCGGAAGTTGACCATAAGTTAAACATACCATAAATATCCTTTACATAGCTTAGAAATAGGCTTTGAGGGGTTCGGTGTGCAAAAAAAAAAAAAAACTTTTTGGTCAAACAGGGACTAAAAGCGTCAAAAAGTGTACAAGTTTGCATTTACGCGCATATCTTACGTTCTGAATATATCCGGACATCCAAAAATTTATGTAATCATTAAAATATTTTATCTTAGTGATTGGCATGATAAAATCCCATTCGTCGCGTAATTTGGATCGTTTTTGCATCCGTTCGTGTTTCGTCGTAATTAACCAAACAACGCAACCGTACGGCCAAACGAACCGACATCCTAGATGTTTTTGAGCATGTTTCATGTTCCCTATACTTTAACTTCGTTATAGAGCCTTGAAATGAGGTTAACGGGGATTAAACGTGTCAAAAATGCATCGAAAAGCAAGTTTTGGACATTCAAGGACTAGTTCTGACATTCTGCCAAACTTAGCCCTAGCGGGGCGCGTAAGAGGAAGCCTCCTCTTACGCGAGGCACGACAGCTACCCAGATCAGCAAACCTGATTTTTCTGTTTCAGCAGCTGGTTTCCTGGTTTTGGACATGGTTTCTTTATACAATGAGTTTGTTTTAGGCACCCATAGGTTTGTAAAATCAGTGGGCACACATGGAGGGTCAAGATTGAAGCTCAAAGTACGAGGAATGATCCCAACGGTTGTCCAAATCCTATAAATACCCACATTGATTCATTTGGTTCTTCACAATTGTTCTCATTATGCTCTAAGTTGAAGCTCTCAAGCTTCATACCTGAGCAATTTGAGTTCAAATCTTCAAGCTTGGACCTTTTGTTTGTATTCTTTCATCTTTTATGCATTTTTAAGCACGAAAGTCAAATAGTGTTTGACTTTCTGCTTTGACCAGTCAATGGTCAACACGAAGTTCGTTTGAACTTCGCAACGTGAGCGTAATCACGATGGTCATAGTCCTTTGTGACTATACTTACTGATTACCACGTTATTTAGGCATAGTGACGAGTCATAGTTTCGGTCAAAATACACATTTATGCGTATTTTGCAACCAAACTATTCTTGAGTATCAAAACCCTTTGTTTTGATATCAAACTTGTTTTCTAACTTATTAAAACATGTTTTAACATGTTTAGCTCGTCACTTTTAGTTTAGTGCTTATATAGGGTCGTAAGATAAGCGGTCTAAACAACCGCTTAGACTTTCGAACCCGACCCGTTTGGTCGATCATTAGGATCCGACCAAACATATTTTGTGATCATAGTTGTATAGGGAGTAACCTTCCGAGGTTACACCTTATGGTCACTACGTTTAGTTAGTTGTATGATAAGTAGTTTATATGCCTTAGGAAAATGACCAAAATGCCCTTTTTAAGCATAAATTCATTTTAAGCATATGTAACCTAAATTTTTACATCTAAACTAATTAGGTAACATTATTAGACATGTTAAGGCATATAATACTTCTCATAGGACTAGTTAGGCGGTCCGAATGCGTTTTACGCGAACAACGCGTTAAAGTAGCGTAAGCTACCTAAACGGGTCGTAATGGGTCATAAGCACTTCGGATAGGTTTCGATTTAGTATGTAGGCTTTGTTAAACCGTATCATATAAGTTCCAATACTCATTTGGTTTACGAAACCTCATCCTATCTGATCTTCCGATTTAGGTCCGGTTTATTAATATAGTTACCTATATTAGGTGGCGTTTGATTCCGTGATCCCTCTAGCTTTACTTGGTTGTTATTCAAGACTTCTAAGCATTCTCAAGTAAGTACATAGTCCCCTCTTTTACATTTTCAAATGTTTTGGAGTGATACACATGTTCCTACTTGTTACTTTCATGTTTTTCATGCTTTTATAACATATACTTGCTATGTTCATTAGTACACATATGGTACATGATTTCCATTATGTTTTGCTATGTATGTTCACTCAGCATGCTAGCACATTGATTTTCATATATTACATTTTGTTGCATAAGTTCACTCAGCATATGGACACATTGTTTTACATTTCTACTTTGTATGTTCATTTAGCATATTTAGTACATTATTTTCATATAACATGCTTACATTTGGTATAACATTTGGTTTGTTTAACGAAACTAATACATTCATTAACACCGATCATGCCGCTCGGTAGTAGGTAGTGGTACCATAGGTTTGTTTGGACGTAAGGAATGACCGATTCCGAATTCATTTTTGGTAGACCTCTGACTTGTTCTAGGGTTTATCCTTCAGTCTCAAGGCTTGGATGTAGACGTTTAACATTACCGCGTAGATGTTTGTATCAATAAAGCATTAATTTTACAAAACATAACTTTTGATTTAAATTATGATTTATTAAATACATTGTTTTGTACATTTCTTTCTTATATGGTTGGGTAAATGCGTTTATTCACTATACATTACATTTGATTATACATGAACATTTTTACATTGGTGGTTTGTTTGGGTAAGTGATTTAAATAACGAGGCGTGTATAATATGATAAAAGCATGGTGGATACGCCACTGGTACTTCCTATATATAAGTGCTTTTATGATATTACATATCGTAGCGTTATTTAAACCATTTCAATTTAGACATATTTCATTTTACACAAATAACATATTTTTACAAAACATTGTTTTACAAACAACATATTTTATACAAACTCATTTTTACTTGGTTCTTTACTTAACTATGCATTATTCTTTTATATCATCTGATTTCTTATCGATTTTCATATGATTTATAAAAGAAAACATTTTTGAAGTTCATGACTAACTTTTATTAAACATTTTCTTTAAAATTACAAGTCATGAATCCTATTTTAATAAAACCTATGTATCTCACAGGCATTTTAATGCTGATGTACCTATTTTCACATGTGTCAGGTGCTGTTATTAGGTGATCATAATGGAAACATAGGATTGGACGAGGGCCTTAGTGACAATAAAAAGATGCAAGACTATTTAATTATGTTATGTTTCTTTGTTTCTAATACAATGTAACCTCTTGTAACTTAATAAAACAAAATTTCAATTACCATGTGTTGTGAAACAATAATTCTGTTACGACACTCACCGACGATTCCGCCACGGTTTATTGTTTTACGCGGTCGGGGTGTGACACTTCCGCCTCAAGGATCCTCCTTCCAGCATCAAGGATCCTTCTCTAGTTCAGGAGGATAATGAGGACTCAATCAGTTCAAGGATCCTATTTTCAGTACCCAGGATCCTCATCTCAGGTTGAAGGATCCTCATCACAGGTTTATGGATCCATGGAGTATCCTCCAAGACCTTCAGCTCTGATACATACTAGATCCAACAACTTTTAGGATCAAGGATCCTTAAGGAGTCAACAACCCAGGAGTTCAGAGATTCATGTGGGAGACTTCATCCCCACGCAGACTATTGCTTCATCTGGTCCCACGATCATACCATAATCACATCACTTTGGATTCACATCGGGAATCCCAGCCTCGAATCAATCAGGAGGTAATACTTTAAATACATCTTATAATACTAACCATGGCTTTGTGCAGGAACCAGGAATCAACCAAGCTATGGCAAGACAGTTGCAAAAACTCAATGATATGATATCCAGTGTCTCGGGAGTGATCAAGCCCATTCCTGAGATCCCAGATGGCAGTCATAAAGTGTCACGCTTTACACCACCTATATGTGATGCAGAGATACCAAAGAGGTTTCAAACACCAAACATGAAGCTCTATGATAGTACAACCGATCCAGAAGAGCATGTAGCTCAGTACAGGGAAATAATGGAGATAAACCCCATTCCTGAAAGGTTAAAAGAAGCATGTCTTTGCAAGGGTTTTGGATCCACACTAATAGAATCAGCTCTTAAATGGCTGCTAAGTCTCCCCCTTACTCTATTACTTCATTTTCTAATCTGGTTAACCTGTTCAATAGCCAATTTTCATGTAGTAGGAGATTTGAACAATTAACTAGTGATTTATATAGAGTAACTCAAGGTCATAATGAATCACTAAGGGATTACATAACTAAATTCAGTAGAGAATCCTTAGAGATTCCCAACTTAGAGATTGCTACAGCTGTAGAAGCTTTTAAAATGGGTCTGATTAAGGATTCACAATTCAATGATGATCTTGTTATGACACCATGCAGGAACCTTGATGAGGTAAGAAACAGGGTCTAGGAGAGACTTTCAGGATCCTCAAAACAAGAAAAGCAAGGATCCTATTTCAGAAATAACAAGTCAAAGTCATACAATAAGTCTGACAATCAGAATGTGCATGCTGTGGAACAAGAGGATTATGATGAAGATTATCCTCCTATTTCTGAGTATTGCTTTGCTGTTGATAACAATGAACTGATCCTTGCTATGCGGAATTTAGGTGATAAAGCTAGGTGGCCTAGAAAGAATGACAAGCTAGCTGCCACCAAAGATAAATCGAAATGGTGTGCCTATCATGAAGATTTTGGTCATCTCATGGATGAATGTATAGCACTCAGGAAAGAGACTGGTTACCTCTTAAGAAAAGGATACTTGAAGGAGCTATTTGGAAGAAAGAAGTCAAGGATCCAGGATCCTGAAAAAATTCCAGAAAGGGCTCCTGCTCCTCCAGCTGATGCCAAAATTATCAACTTTATCTCCGGTGGATCAGACATATGTGGCACTTCCTTTTCAGCAGCTAAGAGGCATGCAAAAGAGACAAAGATGGAGAATGGGGATAGGCCTATTCGAACTTCCATCCTTACACAGGAGAAAGTCATATCCTTTGATGAGGATGACCGTGTGGACATTCAGGATCCTCATCATGATGGTCTTGTTATTACATTGTTTATTTCTAACCATTATGTTCGCAGGATTCTCATAGATGGGAGAAGCTCAGTGAATATTATCCAACTGGATATCCTCAAGAGAATGAATTTCCTGAATCAGAAATTATCCCAAGATCATCAGTTCTTGTGGGATTCAGTGGAGAAACCAAGAACACATTGGGTGACATCAAACTTCCTATTTATATAGAGGGAGTTAATTCTATTAAAAAATTTTGTGTTATTGATTGCTTATCTTGTTGTAAGTAAAAGTCTACTTGATGCCGAGTCCTGGAAACCTGAAATGTCAGGAAGGATGGCAAAGTAGGCAGTCAAGCTTAGTGCATACGATATTAAATATGAACCAAGAACTGCCATTAAATCTCAGGCCTTGGCTGACTTTGTGGCTGATTTCAGTAGTGATCTACAAAGGGAAGCTGAATTGGAAGTTCAACAACTTGAAGAGACTAAGGATCCTTGGATACTCTTCACAGATGGGGCTTCAAATATCAAGCGAACTAGACTAGGCATACAACTAAAATCGCCACAGGGGGACATTATACCCCACTCAATTGCTTGTGAGTTTCAAACTACTAATAATGAGGCTGAATATGAAGCCTTAATAGCTGGTTTGCAAATTGCCAAGCACATGAGGATCAGGTATCTTGAGGTACATATAGATTCTTTGTTAATTACTAACCACTACAATGGTTCTTATGCTGTTAAAGGTGAAAGACTAATCAAATATCTTGAGATAGTCAAGAAATTGGCAGACTCTTTTGTTTCTTTTAGTTTGACACAGGTACCCAGGGAAGAAAATGCAGAAGCTGATGCTTTAGCCAACCTTGGATCATCATTGAAGATTCTAGAGGATGTTAGGATACCAATTATCCATATCTTAACTCCTGCTATAGAGGATAACACATCCATGGAGATAGTGGAGGATTCTGCAATCATACCTAGTGATGCTGCACAGTCAAGTTCAGGATCCTAGATCCTTCCAATCCTGAGATACATACAACATGGAGAGATTCCTACTGGAGAAAATCCTAGAGCTTTCAAAGTCAAGGTATCTCAATTTATAATACTAAATAACATATTATATAAACGAACTCTTACAGGTCCATATCTAAGGTGCATCGAGGATCCAGAAATTCAGGAAGTTCTGAAGGATTTTCATGAAGGAGATTGTGAAAACCACACTGGGGGCAGGGCACTATTCTCAAGGATCCTCAGAACAGGATACTATTGGCCCACAATGAAGAAGGATGCTGTGGATTATGCAAAGAAATACGATGCTTGTCAAAGACATAGCAATATCCTTCATCAACCAGCAGAGCTCCTTCATCCTATATCCTCTTCCTGGCCATTTATGAGATGGGGAATGGATATAGTTGGCAAACTTCCCAAGGAACCAGGAGGAAAAGTATTTATGCTTGCTATGACTGATTACTTTTCCAAATGGATAGAAGCTGAAGCCTTTGCACAAGTCAGAGAAAAAGAAGTGATATCCTTTATTAAAAGAAACATTATTAGTAGATTTGGCATACCTTCTGAAATTGTTTGTGATAATGGATCCCAATTCATTGGGAGTAGAACTACTAACTTTTGTGACAGCTGGGGGATTAAGATAATAACATCAACACCAGTCCACCCACAAGCTAATGGTCAAGCAGAATCATCTAACAAGATCATCATCAACAACTTGAAGAAGAAGCTTGGATCCAAGAAAGGAAAATTGGCAGAAGAGCTACCTTATGTGTTATGGGCTGATAGAACAACTCCTAAGAATGCTACTGGTCAGACTCCATTTTCTTTGGTGTTTGGAGTTGAATCTGTGATCCCTACAAAGATGGTAGTCCCTACCGCAAGAACAAGCATCCGTGATCCTATAGGAAATACTGAACACTTGGTTCAAGATTTGGATACCATAGAAGAACTCAGGGATTTAGCAAGGATAAGATTGACTAGCTATCAACAAAGGATGACTGGAGCTTATAACAAGAATGTCAGGATCAGAAAGTTTCATGTTGGTGACATGGTGTTGAGGAAAGCATTCCAAAATACCACAAATCCTGTTGATGGCAAATTAGCACCAAAGTGGGAAGGCCCCTATCTGATCGAAGCTGAGGCAGGAAAGGGGGCATATCATTTATTAACAATGGAAGGTGATCTATTACCAAGGGCTTGGAATGTTGTCCATTTAAAGAAATACTTCATGTAAGAAGGATCCAGGATCCTTGGTTATCCTCATACCCAGTACATATTAAGGATCCTCAGAGGATATATGATCCTCATTCTGGTAATGATTTCATTATTATTTCTCTAGTTCTTTAATCTATTTGATTATAAGGAGAAGGATCCAGGATCCTTTATCCTTTTTCATTAAGTTCCGAGTTTTGCAGAAGTTGGTGTTTCTTTGAAAAAGGATCAAGTATTCAGTAAAATCTCCTAAGTCTTTGGGTTTATCCCAGTTTTTGGGCTTGTCCCCAGTTTAAGGTATCTATTACCTTCTACGAATTAGGTTCTTACACCTTCGCCAGTTGCGCATGATTATCCTAGTGCAGTTAAAGGCAATGGGACCAGTACCCGCTTTAGGGGCTGACAATTTCATTGTACTGGCTGTATTTAGGATCCTAAATATAATGGTAGACGTACCATACATCCATTCCTAAGGTTTCTAATGTTTTCACGTTAGCTAAGGTTTTGGCATCTTCATGCCACTAAGTTTGGATAGTCGCCAGTTTGGGCCATACTCCAGTTTACACAAGATCTTTTGGGCTTGTCCCCAGTTTGTTGGGCTTATCCCCAGTTTATTGGGCTTGTCCCCAGTGTCACACCCCAACCGATGGCAGAAACATCAGGGCGCAGAACTGAGCGAAACAAATTGTCCAAGAGAAATTCCATAACAACTAAATTACCAGATAGTTAATATTATGTCCCATACCATAACCCATCAAATAAATCAGTTATTACAGACATAGATATCTCTAGGCAAATCATTGTTCCGACAACTCAAAATATAAATTGTTTGTTTGTTTCTAGACTTTCCTACTAGATTCCACAAAAGCAAGCATCCTAGTGTTTTGGTCAGAAAATCCGATGAGGATATTGCAACCAAACTCTAGATTACGGGGTATGATGCTTAAAATGTATAACAGTGATGAGGATCACTTCAATGTAAAGTGCACAAACAACACAAAGATTTATACGGGGAAAAAGCCCTTGATCAAGAGTTGATCTCCGGCACAAAAAACCCCGGGTGATGGAAACTACCGATCACCAAGCTAAAATAAATGGTTAAATGTTTACAACTTCGGATAGTAACGAGCTAGGTACAAGGATCACTACGGTGAAGTGTGTAAAAAGTGTATGAAATCGCTAAGTGTTTGAACGAGAGCTTGTATGAGCGTGTTTGCGAGTGTGTGTAACTGCCAAAATGACTAAGTGTCACTAACTCTCTAACTTAGCTCGTTACTCCCTTTTAAAATAAGAAAAATATCTAGCTAACAAACTCTCCGACTTTTGGGCCAAGCCTCCACGTTCTCCATAACGTCTAGTTTTGATCTAGCACGTGCAGAATACTTCGGGAATATTCTCCAAGAATGTCGCTAAGACTTGGTCAAGCTTGTTATACCTGCGAGATGTTATAAAACATAAGTAAACAATCGTCAGTACGAGGATCCTTGAAGTGATCCATGATCCTGATCCTAAAGCCCTTCTGAGGATCACCACCTGTCACAGAAGTAAGGATCACCAGTTAGGATAACGAATAAGGATCACTAATTGTTAGAAAATCCTCCCCTAACAATTGCCCCCAAAATATAAGGAGTGAAATTGTAAAATTAGCGAGTTATGTTTTCTTGATCTTATCCGTAACAAACTAACGGATATATAGCCGTTAATTTTGAACTAGCCGTTGCGATGATGATGTCACGGAAGTGACAATCCTGCAGAATCATAATTATAAATAGAGATATAGATAGGATCATTATGCATTCAAATTCGAAAGAGACTCCCTTTAAATTCTCAGTTGACGAACAACCAGGTAACTCTTTCTCTTCTTTCTTCCTTTCTTACTCTGTTTTTCCTTCTTTGTCTCTTTGAAAATGTTGCTCCGAAGTTCACCAGCCAAGGATCACCCAAAGAACAGTCCTCCGAAAAGCCAGGGGATTATCGAAGACTCCATTAAAGAACGTTGTCTATTCAATGATGCTCAGATAGATAGGATCCGCCACTGCTTTCCGGCGAACACCGAATTCAGGCCTTTTGACCCCAATGCCTTGAGCAATCATATCTCCGATAAGTGGGTTGCTTTCCCCGTCACTCCGTTCACCATAGGTTATTCTTATCCTTTTCCAGCCTTCACCCAATCTTTCTTCTCCCTAACCGGCATCTCTTATATCCAAGCCATGCCGATGATTTGGAGGGTTTTGCACACCCTTGAAAGGATCATTGATGAGGAGGGAATAGATCTAGGAATGGCAGAGCTGGGAGAGCTATATGATCTTACCACCTTTGGCTCTCATCGTTACTTGTTCAAACGTAAACCTGGTGAGGAACACCCGATCTTCAAAGCCACCAAGAATGACACTAATTGGAAGCGACGTTTCTTTTTTGTCAAGAGAGATTCTATCCAGGATGGAAAGGATCTTCCTAAAAATTGGGCTACCCATGGTAGGATGGAGGATCCTGATAAGGATCACCAGGAACTTTCTTTGATTGTAAGGATAACTTATATTTTTTGCTTTCTTGTTTTGCAGCTATCACCGTTTCACGCCTCAAACTGTCCCCTGCTGCTAAAGAGAGGCTCCTTGCCTTCAAGAAACTTGACCCTGAGATAAGAACTTTCAAGACAACAACCCAAGATTCACAGGAGGTATCCTCAGGCTCTGTCACAATGTCAAGTAAGTATCCTTGTTTAAAATTAAATATATAGTGAAATATGAACTAGGAAAAGATACTTATCTTGTTTTAATTGTGTAGGTGCTGGAAAATCTGTCAAGCCTGTTTCCCAATTCAACACAGCTGACCTTGATCTCGTACGACCCAGGAAGAAGAGGTCCACTACCAGTCCTAGCATCTCCATTCCAAGGGCACCCACTAAAGGAAAGGGTGTCAAGAAGAGGAAAACTTCTGATGCTGAGGATCTTCAAGGGCTGCCACTGATCCGCCACCAATTCCTTGAATACTTCAATGAAGTAAGGATCCTTAACTTTGCCTAGGTATCCTGCTCTTATGAGGATCACTTGACCTTGAACTGCCTTATCTTCTTTCTGCAGAAATTTGCTGTGATCGAGGATTATGTGGGCAATATTGAGGAGCTGGACAAGAAAATAGCTGATCTCCAACAGGTTGCCGTGCTCAAAGATCTTGCACTTGCTGATGCTCGGGAGGAACTCCAGGATACCAAGCAGGCAATGGCCAAGGTGCTGGTTAACTTTGATTATGAAAAGCATGACCTCATCGAAAATGCCAAGCTCTCTGCTGCCATCACAATGTATCAGACTAAGTTGAAGATGGCCCAGGAAGCCCAAGACCCTGCTTTTGACAAAGACAGCTGGGATGTTGAAGGCTGGAAGGCTGGAAGGCAAGGTTGGCTGATCTTGAGGATGATGAGGAGGAGGCAGCTGATGTCCTGGCAATTGAGGCAAGTGGCAGTGGGAAGGATCAGGTGAAGGATACCGCAGCTGGAGGATAAGAGGATGCAGCAAAGGTGTAGGCTGCACAATTGGGCGATGATGGATATATGTGCCAAGGCCGGAGCCCAATTTTTTAGTTTGATGGTTGTTTTTTGTGGTTGTGATGTTTAAGACAATTTCATGGGTTGTACTTTGAACAATAGGTTTTAGGATTAAGGATCATGTATGATCCTTTGGACAATAGGCAGGATTGCAATTGGTGGAGGGATCCTCTGTTTGGGGGATGAAGCCATTGTGATCCTGCTGCCTTTATATTCCTGCACTACTTTTGAACTCATTATGATGGACACCCTTTACCTACCCCAGCGGACGGGCCACGTTTTGCTGGTAGAAGCTCGGGTAGGTAATTTTGACAACCTTTAAAGGGTTAGCCTTATGTTAATAAATAAAAACTTAACCTTTTGTCGCTTATCTTGTGTTGTTATCCTTTTTAGTATGTTATTTTCCAACTGTTATAATGTTCAATTTGTTTATACTTATCAAGCCTTGAAAAATTAGAAAAGATATCCAAAAAGTTTAAGATATGAACAAGGATCACGTATCTCATAACCGATAAGTTTTAAAAAATGGTATAGTTTAAGAAACACAAGTTCAGTTGTCAAGTATAGGGGTTATTCAAATGAATAATGAATAAAACCAAAAAAGTTAAGGATCATACCTGAGGATCCAAGTTAGAATCCTAACCATAATAAGGATAACTATAAGATAAACCTTAGAGTGAAATAAGGATCAAGGATCCCTAGCTGCCTATCTTCAAGGACCTGAAATAGAGCATAACTTGGGACTAAGCCGATATAAGATAAGAGTTAGTAACTGGGGACAAGCCCAACAAACTGGGGACAAGCCCAAATAAACTGGGGACAAGCCCAAATAAACGGATGTAAACTGGGGTCAAGCCCATATAAACGGATGTAAACTGGGGTCAAGCCCATATAAACGGATGTAAACTGGAGTATGGCCCTCACTGGCGACTATCCAAACTTGAGCGACATGAAAATGCCGAAACCTTAGCTAACGTGAAAACGTTAGAAACCTTAGGAACGGATGTATGGTACGTCTACCATTATACGTAGGATCCTAAGCATAGCCAGAACAATGGAATTATCAGCCCCTAGAACGAGTACTGGTCCCAAAGCCTTGAACTATACCAGGATCATCGTGCGCTACAGGCGGAATCTGGGGACAAGCCCAAATAACTGGGGTTAAACCCAAAGGACGGATTGCTTCTGTGGATAACCAACGTTGTGCTGAAGATACCTGAGCTTTCAAAACTTGAACTCACGTGAGAGATGGATAAAGGATACATGATCCTTATCCTTATATGAGAAAATTAAGACATGAAATAGTTCAAGATTAGGATATTACCTGAGTAAGGATCACCAATACTTTGAGGATCCTTTAAGGATATCCCTATCATGAGGATCACCTATGCCATAAGGATCCTGCTTACATGAAATATTTCTTCAAGTGGACAGCATTCCAAGCTCTTGGTAGCAATTCACCCTCCATGGTTAGCAATCTATATGCCCCCTTTCCTGCTTCAGCTTCAATCAAATAGGGGCCTTCCCATTTTGGAGCCAATTTTCCATCGGCAGGATTGGTGGTATTCTGAAATGCTTTCCTTAATACCATATCTCCAATTTGAAACCTCCTGATCCTGACATTTTTGTTGTAAGCACCAGCCATTCTTTGTTGATAACTGGCCATCCTTATCCTAGCCATATCCCTGATTTCTTCAATAGTATCCAGGTCTTGAGCTAAGTTTTCATTATTCTCCTCAGGATCACGAGTACTTGTTCTAGCAGTTGGAACCACCATTTCTGTTGGGATCACTGATTCTGCTCCAAACACCAAAGAGAATGGTGTTTGACCAGTAGCATTCTTAGGGGTTGTCCTATCAGCCCAGAGCACATAGGGTAGTTCTTCTGCCCATTTCCCTTTCTTGGATCCAAGCTTCTTCTTCAAGTTGTTGATGATGATCTTGTTGGATGATTCTGCTTGACCATTAGCTTGTGGGTGGACTGGTGTTGATGTTATCATCTTAATCCCCCAGCTGTCACAAAAGTTAGTGGTTCTGCCCCCAATAAATTGGGAACCATTATCACATACAATCTCAGAAGGAATTCCAAATCTAGTTATAATATTTCTTTTAATGAAGGATATAACTTCCTTTTCTCTAACTTGAGCAAAAGCTTCAGCCTCTATCCACTTGGAGAAGTAATCAGTCATAGCTAGCATGAATACTTTCCCGCCAGGTGCCTTAGGGAGCTTTCCAACTATATCCATACCCCATCTCATAAATGGCCAAGAGGAGGATATAGGATGCAATAATTCAGCTGGTTGATGAAGGATATTGCTGTGTCTCTGGCAAGGATCACATCTTCTGGGATACTCCACAGCATCTTTCTTCATGGTTGGCCAGTAGTATCCTGTCCTCAGGATCCTTGAGAATAAAGCCCTGCCCCCAGTGTGGTTTCCACAATCTCCTTCATGGAAGTCTTTTAAAACTTCCTGAACTTCAGGATCCTCAATGCATCTCAAGTATGGTCCTGCAAGAGATCGTCTATACAACACATTATTTAAAATTATGAATTGAGATACCTTAGATTTGAAAGCCCTAGGGTTTTCTCCTGTAGGAATCTCTCCATGTTGTAAGTATCTCATAATTGGTGAGATCCATGATCCTGATCCTGGATGGGATCGAGTATCCTCACTAGGGATCATTGCAGAATTATTCCCTATCTCCATAGCCACATGATCCTCAATAGCCGGGGTCAGGATATGGATAATAGGGATCTTGATATCCTCTGGGATCTTCAAAGATGATCCTAAGTTAGCCAATGCATCAGCTTCTGTATTTTCTTCCCTTGGTACCTGTGACAAACTAAAAGAGACAAAAGAGAGTGCCAAACTTTTGACTATCTCCAAATATTTGGTTAGCTTTTCACCTTTAACAGCATATGATCCATTAAAGTGGTTTGTAATTAACAAAGAATCTACGTGTACCTCAAGATACCTGATCCCCATATGCTTTGCAATTTGCAAACCAGCAATTAAGGCTTCATATTCAGCCTCATTATTAGTGGTTTGGAACTCACAAGCTATAGAATGGGGTATTATGTCCCCCTGTGGCGATTTTAGTAGTATTCCAAGCCCTGTGCCTTTGACATTTGAGGATCCATCAGTGTGGAGTATCCAAGGATCCTTGGTCTCCTCTAGCTGCTGGACTTCTAACTCAGCTTCTTCTTGTAAATCACTACTGAAATCAGCCACAAAGTCAGCTAATGCTTGGGATTTGATAGCTGTCCTAGGCTCATATCTTATATCATATGCACTCAATTTCACTGCCCACTTAGCCATCCTTCCTGACATCTCTGGTTTCCTGAGGACATTCTAAATTGGAAAATTAGTTTTAACAATGATAACATGAGTTTCAAAATAATGTCTTAACTTGGTAGATGCCATAATTAATGCAAGGATAAGCTTTTCAAGGTGTGAATACCTGGATTCGGCATCAAGTAAACTTTTACTTACATAATAGACAGGATGTTGTGTACCTTCATGATCCTTAACAAGGACCGCACTTACTGCTTTTGAGGATACTGCAAGATACAAGGATAACACATCACCTTTTTCTGGTTTCATCAAAGCCGGGGCCGAGGATAGGTAATCTTTGAGGGCTTTTAAAGCATTTTCATGCTTCTCCGTCCACTCAAATTTCGTGTTCTTCCTTAGGATATCATAGAATTCTTTACACTTCTCGGAGGACTTGGATATGAATCTGTTCAAGGCTGCTATCCTTCCTGTTAGCCTTTGAACATCCTTAGCATTGGCCGGAGATTTGATGTTCACTATTGCTTTGATTTGTTCCGGGCTAGCTTCGATGCCTCTCTTAGTCACCATGTATCCTAAGAATTTACCTGCTTTAACACCAAATTGACATTTTGAAGGATTAAGCTTCATGTTATATTTGTCAAGGATATCGAATGCTTCCTCCAAGTCTCTTAGGTGATCCTCAGCTTTTAAGGATTTTACCACCATATCATCTATGTAAACCTCCATAGTTTGTCCAATCTGATCCTTGAACATCATATTCACCAGCCTTTGGTACGTTGCACCTGCATTTCTCAATCCGAACGGCATAGCAATATAGCAATGTATACCAGTTGGAGTCATGAAGGCCGTATCCTCTTGGTCGGATGGTTCCATTTGGATTTGTTGAAATCCAGATGAAGCATCCATAAAAGTTAACAGTTCATGACCCGCAGTTGCATCCACCATGGAGTCAATGTGGGGTAAAGGGAAAGGATCCTTGGGACATGCCTTATTTAAGTCGGTAAAATCGACACATACCCTCCACTTTCCGTTTTTCTTTTGAACAACAACCACATTGGCCAACCATCTTGGATACTTGACCTCTCTAATCATACCTGCCCGGAGCAATTTCTCTACCTCTTCTTGGATAATGGCGTTCCTTTCTGGTGCAAACTTCCTTCTCCTTTGATGGATTGGTTTGAAGGATCTATCGATGCCGAGCTTGTGAGTGATAACATCCTTGGATATACTGGTCATGTCCTCGTGTTTCCATGCAAAGGTAGTCTTTCTCCTTTTCAGGAAGGATATGAGGTCTTCTTTCATTTCGCCAAGGATCCCTGACCCGATATAGATTTTGGATTCAGGATCATCAGGATCCATGAGGATTTCTACCATATCCTGCTCTCTGGCCTCCAAGACACTTCTTGGAGGATACCTTGATTGCTATTGCTCCCTTGACTTCGAAGCTGGTTTCATCGATGACGTGTAGCAATCCTTAGCTTCCTGCTGATCGCTATCAATCTTTACTATTCCCCAAGGACTAGGGAGCTTCACACATTGATGGTAAGTAGATGGGACTGCTTTCATATCATGTATCCAGGGCCTGCCAAGGATAACATTACAACAAGATAAACAGTCAATAACACAAAACTTTTGATAAGAGTGTAAGCCTTCAATATATATTGGGAGTTTAATGTCCCCCAGGGTGTTCTTAGTCTCGCCACTAAATCCCACGAGCACGGAGGATCTTGGTATGATCTCTGATTCAGGGATACCCATCTTCTTTAGAACATCAAGCTGGATAATGTTCACTGAACTTCCTCCGTCTATTAGGATCCTGCGGACAAAATAGTTAGATATAAAAAGAGTAATAACTAAACCATCGTGATGAGGATCCTGGATATCAATACGATCCTCTTCATCAAAGGTTATGACTTTTCCTTCGGAGACACTCGATGTTCGAACTGGCCTTTCTCCGTTATCCATTTTAGTTTCCTTTGCATGCCTCTTAGCTGCTGAGAAGGATGTGCCACAAATGTCGGATCCCCCAGAAATAAAGTTTATCACTTGTGCGTCTGCTGGAGGAGCTGGAGCCTTCTCAGGGATCCTTTCAGGATCCTGAGTCCTTGACTATTTTCTTCCCAACAACTCTTTTAGATGCCCTTTGCTCAGCAAGTATCCAATTTCCTTCCTTAATGCAATGCATTCTTCTGTGAGGTGCCCAAAATCTTCATGATATGCACACCACTTTGATTTATCCTTAGTTGCAGCTGGCTTGTCATTCTTTCTTGGCCATCTAGCTTTATCACCTAGGTTCTGCATGGCAAGGATTAGTTCATTGTTGTCAACACTAAAGCAATATTCAGAAATTGGAGGATAATCCTCATCATCCTCTTCTTGATCAATAGAATGCACGTTCTGATTATCAGATTTGTTGTAGGATCTGAACTTGTTGTTTCTGAATGAGGATCCTTGCTTATCCTGCTTTGAGGATCCTGTTATCCTCTCCTGAATCCTCTTATCATCCTCTAGCCGGATGAACCTTAGGGCCCGGGTTCTTACCTCATCTAGGTTCCTGCATGGTGTCATAACAAGATCATCATAAAATAAGGAATCCCTAAGTAATCCCATTTTGAAGGCTTCAACAGCCGTGGCTATATCTAAGTTGGGAATGTCTAAGGATTCTTTACTAAATTTGGTAATGTAATCCCTTAATGATTCATTATGACCCTGGGTTATCCTATATAAATCACTAGTTAGTCGTTCAAATTTTCTACTACAGGAAAACTGAGTATTAAACAAGTTAACTAGGTTTGCAAATGAGGTAATAGAATAGGGAGGAAGACTTAGCAGCCATTTGAGAGCTGATCCAGTAAGAGTGGATCCGAATCCTTTGCATAGGCATGCTTCCTTTAACTTTTCTGGGATTGGATTGATCTCCATCCTCTCCCTGTATTGTGCTATGTGTTCTTCAGGATCCGTCGAACCATCATACAGTTTCATTGTAGGCACATGGAACCTCTTGGGTATCTCAGCATCACAGATTGGTGGTGCAAAGCGAGATATCTTGTGGCTCCCATCTGCAATCTCTGGAATAGGTTTGACTACTCCCGGAACACTCGAGATCATATCCTTTAGCTTTTGCAATTCTCTGGCCATGGCCTGATTGATACCTGGATCCTGCATAAGACCATGGTTAGTAGTATGAGAATTATTAAAAGTGTTACCTCCCATTGGATTCAAGTTAGGAAGTATGGAGGTTAATCCATATTGTTGAAACTCTGGAATGATCGAGGGACCAGCAGAGGCATTGGTCTGCATTGGAATAAAATCTCCTTGATGGACATCTGAACTTCCTGTTTGCAAACTCCTCAAGGATCCTGGCATTTGGAAGGATCCCTGAAACTGGGATGATCCTGGAACAAAGGAGGATCCTTGGACCTGGGACGAAGAAGGATCCTTGAACCTGGGATGATCCTGGGACGAAGGAGGATCCTTGAACCTGGGATGATCCTGGAACGAAGGAGGATCCTTGAACCTGGGATGATCCTGGAACGAAGGAGGATCCTTGAACCTGGGATGATCCTGGAACGAAGGAGGATCCTTGAACCTGGGATGATCCTGGAACGAAGGAGGATCCTTGAACCTGGGATGATCCTGGAACGAAGGAGGATCCCTGAAACTGCTGCATTCCTGAATATCCTCCTGTACTCGTGAGGGATCCCATATGTTGGGGATAGGATCCTGCTGGCTGGAAATATGAACCTAGTGCCTGGGTCATAGCTGTTGTTCCGTAGTGCACTCCTTTTGGTCCACCCGCATATTGAATGTTTGGAACCACTGACGGCTGAGAAGTAGCCACCGGAGTGTCAAAATTCAAAGATCTGGGCATCAGTGGAGAATGATCCTCTGCCGTTTTCTTCTGTTTCTTAATTTCATCAATCTCCCGGAGGATCCTTTCGTTGGTCTTATCCTGCTCTTGTGCATGATTCCTCATCTGCAAAATCAAGGCATAGAGATCATTAGTAGTAGGATTAGTTGAAACAGAAGAAGTAGGTGGTTTTGAGAAAATGGGAGTCGGTTTCTTCGCAGCATTCTCTGTATTCTTCTGGGATCCAGAAGGTGGTGGAGGCAAAGGAGGAACGCCTTGTGAGGAAGTGAATGAGGGCATCAAGTTTGAAGCATTCTTCGATGAGGAAGCCATCTGCTTGGTTGTAGTGAGCCGAATTAAGCACAGAAATGCGTATTTTCTTAAGGACGAAGCACCAATTGCCCCACGGTGGGCGCCAAACTGTTTTGGTCAGAAAATCTGATGAGGATATTGCAACCAAACTCTAGATTACGGGGTATGATGCTTAAAATGTATAACAGTGATGAGGATCACTTCAATGTAAAGTGCACAAACAACACAAAGATTTATACGTGGAAAAAGCCCTTGATCAAGAGTTGATCTCCGGCACAAAAAACCCCGGGTGATGGAAACTACCGATCACCAAGCTAAAATAAATGGTTAAATGTTTACAACTTCGGATAGTAACGAGCTAGGTACAAGGATCACTACGGTGAAGTGTGTAAAAAGTGTATGAAATCGCTAAGTGTTTGAACGAGAGCTTGTATGAGCGTGTTTGCGAGTGTGTGTAACTGCCAAAATGACTAAGTGTCACTAACTCTCTAACTTAGCTCGTTACTCCCTTTTAAAATAAGAAAAATATCTAGCTAACAAACTCTCCGACTTTTGGGCCAAGCCTCCACGTTCTCCATAACGTCTAGTTTTGATCTAGCACGTGCATAATACTTCGGGAATATTCTCCAAGAATGTCGCTAAGACTTGGTCAAGCTTGTTATACCTGCGAGATGTTATAAAACATAAGTAAACAATCGTCAGTACGAGGATCCTTGAAGTGATCCATGATCCTGATCCTAAAGCCCTTCTGAGGATCACCACCTGTCACAGAAGTAAGGATCACCAGTTAGGATAACGAATAAGGATCACTAATTGTTAGAAAATCCTCCCCTAACACCTAGCATCCCAAACACCTGTCACATACGTTAAAATAGAGGTCAATACACATAGTGAAAAGGTGAGCACACAAGTTTAATAGTTGTTAGGGATGGATTTTCTCAATTTGTGGATAAAGGATCCTCGAGTGCAGCCAGGATCACGGATCATCAGTTCAGTTTGGATTAAGGATCCTCAGAAGATGTTGCTAGATTAAGGATCCAGGATCCTCATTATGATCCTTATACTAACAATTGTTTCCATTATATTTGAACTTGTTTTGCAGGAGTATTCGAGTGGGACTTGGTCTTGCAGAGATTCCAGGGGAATATACCTTCTAATTCTGCACGTGCATGGCCTTCGTGACCATTGTGAAGATCGTGGGAACCTAGCACCTTTTTAGGATTGTTAGTTAGCTTAGTTAGTTTCTATTTTTAATGGGGATAACAAGAGTGATAGAGATATTATTAGCAACACACACTACTCTCGAGAACTCTCTGCAACTTATTGGCAATTACACACTTTTTGCACACTAATGGTCCTTGTAACAAGCTTGTTATCATCCCGATTTGTACACATTGTTTGTTTAATATAGTTGGTGATCGGTAGTTTCCATCACCCGAGGTATTTTATGCCGGAGATCATTCATTGATCAAGGGGTTTTTCCTCGTATAAATCCTTGTGTCCAACATTCATTTCATTCATACATTTGTTCATTAATTCAAGCATCACACCTCACAAAATCAGATTTGGTTGTATTATCTGTTAGGGGAGGATTTTCCAAAGATCAGTGATCCTCAATTACTGTCAGGCTTAGGGATCCTCAATTCTATTTGAATTAGTGATCCTCAGAGAGTATTATAGGATCAGGATCCAGGATCATCATAGTGATCCTTACACTAACGATTGTCTGCTTTGAATATGAAGTTGTTTTGCAGGAGTACGTGCTTGGACTTGGTCTTGGCGATATTCCTGGAGCATATTCCCTTTTTATTCCGCACGTGCTTGACTAATATGGACGTTATGGAGGTCGTGGAAGACTTGCACGAAATGCGGATAGTTAGTTAGCTTAGATATTTTCCAAATTTATAAGGGGATAGCGAGCTAGATTAGAACACTTGGCTATTTTTGGCTATACACACACACTTGTAACTGCTCTCATCAGCTCTCGACAGTTTGCTCGGCAATTACACACTTTTTTGCACATTACACTCTAGTGATCCTTGTAACTAGCTCGCTATCATCCGAAGTTGTAATACATTTTCTGTTTAATCTGAGTTAGTGAT
>JARYGA010018511.1:0-47781 GCA_030545235.1 Helianthus tuberosus | reverse complement strand
TTTTGTGGTTTTTGATTGCGATTGGATGATCGATCTGATGAGCTGTTATTCTCTTTTTGAACATTTTTCAAATTTTTAATTTTTTGTTTCTGTCCCACTTTCTTCTTCAAAGGTTTTTGCTTATAGCATTCTCCCTTTTCGGTTGATTGTGGAACAGTTTCTTGAAATTTTTCTTTTAACTTCAAAAATAAATTCTTTTTGTCAATTTTTTCTTTTTCATCATCAGATTTTTCATCGCAATCTTCAACTACGACTTTGTCATAGTTTGTGACATTGTCACTTATTGGAACTGAATTAATAGGTTTTGGACAAGGAATAGTTGAAGTATTCACAAACACCTTCAACTTTTCTTCCCATTCCTTGATTTTCTTTTGAGCACACTCTGCTTCCTTTTTCAAGTCGAATAATCTTTTCAAGATGAGAATTGATTTCAATTTGTTTTTCAAGATTGTTTTTACCAAACAAATCTTTCTCATCTTCTAAAATTTTTATTTGACTTTGAAAATCTTTCTCAATTTTTACTTTTTCATTTTCAAAATCTTTTTCGTTTTCTTTCAAAATTTTGTTTTCTAATGTCAAACTGTCCAAACCACTCAACAGTTTGACATTTTCAGATTTCAACTTCTCAAAATTTTCTTGCAAAACAAGAATCTGTTTATCATCAAATTGCTTCTCATCGTTCAACTTCTTGATTTCCAATGTCAAACTTTCCGCATCCTTCAATAGTTTGCCATTGTCAGCCTCAAGTTTATCACATTTCGAGCAACCTGAGTCAGAACTTGAGGATTCAATCTTCACAGATTCTTCATTCTTTTGAACTTGCTCTGTTTCCATCTTGTATGTTCCTGCACAAAAGATTTTAACGAAGTCAAGAGGATTCATATTCTCATCAATATAACAACCCCTCTTTATATCGTATTTCATAACATCTTTTGCACTAAGACACACACAGACTCTTTTGTTCTGTTCTACAACCACATCCAAACTTAATTTTTTCAAATTATTTTCTATCCTATTCAACAACTCTTTCTTTTTCTCTTCATTATCATATCTATGTGTTGTAAGTTTACTGATGAATTTACTTAAAGATAATTTTGAAAAACTAGAATTCTTTCTTAGATTTTCCAAAAAAATCATCCCATTCAGCTGGTAATCCATTAGCAAACTTTGATACTATGTCAGCTTCTGATATCATTATCTTGTTTTCTTTCAAATGGTCAATCAAACGATCAAATCGCTTCTCCAGATCATCTAATTTTTCATCTTTCTTACACAGAAAACATTCGAACCGGTTAACCCAAACATTTTTGGACAAACCTTGATAATGACTACTGAAATACCCTCGATACCAATCATTTATCCTTTCAAGATCATGGTTTTCTTTTTCATCAAACATTTCTGCCATTTTAAACAAACTGTTCAAACACCTTGTGCGAACTAGTAACACTTTCAAACAACTTGTTAACCTTCAAACAACCTGATCAATCTCAAAATCAACTCTTAGTTTCACTTTATCAATATAACTTTCTTGAACCTCTCAATTAAAAGTAGCAAAGAATCTCTTTTTCAAAACATACACAATGTTTCCTACAAATTGATGGCCGACAATTTCAAGTTAAGACTATTCTGATTGGGCTGACAACAAGTAGTGGGCTGACACCATTTGAATCAACAACAATAAATGCCACAAGACTATGATTTGGCCGATGACAAAAACCAAAATCACATGCAAACCTGGGCCTGACTTCTTGTTGTTGGATAAAGATTGGGCCGCAAATGTATCTACTTGAACTTATCTTTATGTCAATATATGACTCCTTCAATGAACTGACAAACCAATGATAAAAGTAGCAGACACTTTCGGACACAGTCACATGCACCTTTTTCAACTACCAATGACCTTTATCTGTTCACATGCTATAAGCCGACATTTTTTTTTTAATTGTTGAACACAATTGTGCCGTTCAATGATAATCACGTGAACACTGAGATTTTCTAGACAAAAGTAAACAGACACAATAACTCTTCACATGCACACTGACAACCTTGTTTAATGTTTCACACACTCGATGCACTTTCAATCGGTTCACACTACTCAATGTACAATCACGTGAAGACTGAAACATATTTCAAACTGTCATGTTGGCAACTTTCAAACGGTCAGGTTAGTTTCAAACTGACAACCATGTATTTTCAAACGGTTATGTTAGTTTCAAACTGACAACCATGTATTTTCAAACGGTCATGTGCGTTTTCAAACTGTAAGGTGCGTTTTCAAACGGTCAGGTCAATTTTAAAGGGACAGGTCAGTTTTCAAACGGACAGGTCAGTTTTCAAACGGACAGGTTAGTTTTCAAATGGACAGGTCAGTTTTCAAACGGACAGGTCAATTTTCAAACGGTCAGGCACGCCTCGTTCAAACGGTCACCAATATTTAGTCCATTTTTACCATTTTTACTTCGAATTTTAAGCTGAAACTTTCAAGGGTTTGTTAAAACACAATTACGCACACATTGTGAAAGTTATAGCCGATTTTATCCGTGAAAACTTGTTCAGTTTTGAAAAGAAGGTGTAGAAGATAGAATTTTTCAGCGAAAACGAGCTAAACAATAAGAACTCTTCCTCCTGAGCTCTGATACCACATGTAGGATCGTGAAACGACCTAACGAGTCGATCAGAAGAGTGCTCAGACAGAATCAGAGGCGGAATTCATTGATTCGGTCTTCGTTTAGCTTGGATTCACTATTAAATGTCTTGTTTATTGATCTTGAACAGATTTACAGTACAGAGACACTTCGACAGCACCTCGGCATCGGAAACTAGAATGTTACAAATGATGAAAGTTTGAAGCCTATTTATAGGGAGAACCCTGACCGTTTGAAGATGGCATACCATGCTTCAAACGGTCACCACTTTCAAACGTACATGACATTCAAACTAACACTCTCAAACGGTCATTACAATTTCAAACGGTTACCATCTAATTTCATATTCCATGATGTCACTTGCGATGTCACCTATGTGATGTCACTTGTGATGTCACCTATGTGATGTCACTTGTGATGTCATGCTTGTTTAGATCCGCAACGAACCCGAGACTCGACATAAGACGAAGACGACAGATGTATGCACTAACACAGTAGTCACCTAAAACATGTTTTGAAAACTATTTTATCAGCGGGGAAATACTGGCGAGTCATTCAAATTTGATAAAACGACACATAGTTATAAATTACAGCATAAGAGCGATTACAATGGTTTCTATCTTATTTTTATCTGGCGCCGTGTCACCTCCTAGTGACGATGGTCATACCACTATTGGGTCTATTTCCCCAAGTAGTGATGATTATCACTGTTAGGATTTATTAGCCTAACCGTGAGAAATTAGTAATGTGCACAATACCCCACTAGCCACTGATTCAAGATAACCACGACTTAATCCCTGTAATTATAACTTTTGAAAATGATTGGAGTATTGTAAAAACATTGTTGATAAAAAGAGAATGACTCACATTGCAGATTTAAACGGGCAGAGTTTAGCCTACTGATTAGCCTTGTAACCTAATTTAAATAACAATGCACACGAACTAGGTTAGTAACTAATACAACATTTATGATAACTCACGAGATAAAAACCCTCACAACGAATGACAAAGTGCAATACTTAAACATCCATTGGATAGTTTCAATCGATTGGACATTGAATCGTAGCAGCGATCGAGTTATTACCCAGTTATCGCAGCAGAGGTTCAGGACAATGTGTGTTTTTGAAGGGAACAGCGTATAACTTAACGTACGTAAAGAAATTTTTCGTCGAAATATGCAAACTGATCAAGTCCCAAGCCCCTGAATTTATAGTCTGATTTGGTACCTCCCGCGTGTCACGACAGGATCTCCCGCACCTGTCGCGTGTCGCGGGGAAACCCAAAGTAGGCTAGGCCTACTTTGTCACCTACTTAGCCCTGCTGAGTCAACGAAATTCGAAATTACGTGTTTTAGAATCGTTTTGAGCAGATAAACATAATTTAGGGAATACCCCCCTTGAGTTTAAGGGGCCCTGATCCTGATTTCAAATGTTCTGAAAATTTTAGGGGTCATGCAATATCACTTGGGTGTCTTAATTAGGGTTTCCTATTGGACAATATAAGATAAGAAATGGTAATTTTAATGAGAGTTGTTACATGACACTTCCTGGTCTTCCTCCTCCTAGAACCGTTGATTTTCGTATTAATCTCGTACCCAGCGTAACTCCTATCGCCAAGGCTCCTTACCGACTTGCACCTTCCGAGATGCAAGAGTCATCCAGCCAGCTCCAGGAATTACTCGATAAGGGTTTTATTCGACCAAGTACCTCCCCGTGGGGTGCTCCTGTTTTATTTGTCAAGAAGAAGGATGGTTCGTTTCGTATGTGTATCGACTATCGTGAACTTAATAAGCTTACCGTGAAGAACCGTTACCCTTTACCTCGTATCGATGATTTATTTGACCAAGTACAAGGCGCGTCCTGTTTGTCTAAGATCGATCTCCGATCTGGATATCATCAGTTACGTGTCCTCGAAGATGATATTCCTAAAACCGCATTTCGTACTTGTTATGGGCACTACGAGTTCGTGGTTATGCCTTTTGGGCTGACCAACGCACCCGCTGTGTTCATGGTCCTCATGAATCATGTATGTAAACCTTATCTGGATCGTTTTGTTATAGTCTTTATTGACGATATTCTTATTTATTCTAAGTCTAAGGCTGATCATACTCGTCATTTACGTCTTATGCTTAAACTCTTATATGGTGAACGCTTGTATGCTAAATTTTCTAAGTGTGAGTTTTGGATCGATGAAGTGCAATTTCTTGGTCATGTCGTTAGTAAGCAAGGTATTCATGTTGACCCGTCTAAGATCGAAGCCTTGAAGAATTGGAGTACACCTAAATCCGCGTCTGATATTCGTTCTTTTCTAGGATTGGCGGGTTATTACCGCCGATTCATCTCGGATTTTTCCAAAATCGTTGTACCTCTTACTAAGCTGACACAAAAGGAGAAACCTTTTGCTTGGGGTCCCGAGCAAGAGGAATCTTTTTAGACTCTTTTGTGTAATGCTCCTGTACTCACTCTACCCGATGGGAATGACGATTTCGTGGTATATTGTGATGCCTCAAACCGTGGATTGGGTTGTGTGCTCATGCAGCGGGACAAGGTTATCGCTTATGCTTCTCGTCAACTCAAGGTACATCAGAAAAACTATACTACTCACGATCTGGAGCTTGGTGCAGTTTTCTTCGCGTTAAAGATCTGGCTACACTACCTATATGGTACAAAATGTGTGGTCTTCACCGACCATAAGAGCCTTCAACATATCTTTGACCAGAAGGAACTGAACACGCGACAGAGACGTTGGGTAGAACTACTTAACGACTACGACTGCGAAATTCGCTATCACCCTGGCAAGGCGAATGTAGTGGCCGACGCTCTTAGTCATAAAACTCATTTTAAGGCTATTCGTATCTCTAGTGATCTCCATGCGTGTATTTGTGAGGCGCAGTATTCGTCAGTTAATGAAGGTAATCTAATGGTGGAAATTCGTGGTGCTAGTGTGGATCAGCTCGAAACTAAATCTGATGGTCTTCAGTACTATCTCAATCGCATCTGGGTGCCAGATCGCGATAATCGACGTGAACTTATTATGAGTGTGGCTCACAAATCTCGTTACTCTATTCATCCGGGTGCCGATAAGATGTACCAGGATCTGCGTATGACTTATTGGTGGCCCGGTATGAAGAAGGACATTGCTGTGTATGTTTCTAAGTGCCTTACTTGCTTAAAGGTAAAGGCTGAACATCAGCGTCCTTCTGGACTTTTGGAGCAACCTAAGATCCCAGTTTGGAAATGGGATAGCATTTGCTATGGACTTTATTACCAAACTACCCCGTACGCCTTTTGGTCACGACAGTATCTGGGTGATTGTTGATCGTTTGACCAAATCGGCCCACTTTCTTCCTATTCGTGAAGATTATAAAGTGGAGAAACTTGCTCGAATCTATACCGATGAGATTATATGCCGTCATGGCATACCTCTCGACATAATCTCTGACCGTGATGGTCATTTTACTTCGCATCTTTGGCAAACGTTTCAGTCCGCTATCGGTTCGCACTTGAATTTTAGCACGGCCTTTCCTCCTCAAACGGATGGACAGACCGAGCGTACTATTCAAACCCTAGAGGATATGCTCCGTTCTTGTGTCATCGACTTTGGTGGTAACTGGGATGTACATTTACCATTGATTGAGTTCTCGTACAACAACAGCTATCATTCTAGTATTCAGATGGCTCCTTTCGAAGCTTTGTATGGCCGCAAGTGTCGATCTCCTCTCAGCTGGCATGAGATTGGTGACAAGCAGTTTACTGGCCCTGAAATCATTCAAGAGACAATGGATAAGATTCTTCAGATCCATGATAACTTGATCAAGGCTAGGAGCAGACAAAAGAGCTATGCTGATGTTAGGCGTAAGCCTCTGGAATTCGATATTGGTGACCGAGTTCTTCTCAAGGTATCTCCCTGGAAGGGAGTAGTTCGTTTTGGAAAGAAGGGAAAGCTCGCTCCTCGCTATGTGGGCCCTTTCAAGATACTAGAAAGGATTGGCAAGGTGGCGTACAGACTCGACTTGCCACAAGAACTAAACAATGTGCATCCAGTGTTCCACGTATCTAATCTACGTAAATGCCTAGCCGATGAGGAACTTCAGGTTCCCCTTGAGGACTTGCAAATAAACGAAGCTGTGCAATTTGTGGAGAAACCGGTTAAAATCATGGATCAAGTTGTCAAGCGTCTGAGGCGCAACAAAATTCCCATTGTAAAGGTTCGATGGGAAGGAAAGCGTGGCGCCGAAATCACTTGGGAGTTGAAAAGTGATATGAAGGCCAAGTATCCGCAGCTCTTTGAGCAGTCTTCTTCTAAGATTTCGAGGACGAAATCTCCTAAAGGAGGGGAGACTGTAACGCCCAGCGTCCCTAAACTTTAGGTTATTGTCAGATTTAGTCCCTGAACTTTATCTAATTGGCAAGTCTAGCCCCTGTACTAAATAATGTGTGACATTTTGATAACTTGGTAAACCTATATACTTGGAATGTCTAAATCTATGCTTGGAATGTCTAAATCTATGCTTGGAATGCCTAAATCTATATGCTTGGAATGTCTAAATCTATTTGGTGCTTGACTCTTTAGACTCGTGAAACTTGATTCTTGGTTGAACGAGAGACTAGAGTCTTGTCACTGGCGGAATCTATTAATCTTGAAAACTTTTGGTGTTTATGATGTAATCTAGTTATTTTATTGCCAAACAATATGCAACGCTTAATCTAACTCGTAAAACGAATCAAAGACGGGAATGCAGAAAGGATGGATTGACCCAGTGGCAATCCGATCGGATGACCACCCGATCGGATATCCACCCGATCGGATGGTCACTCGATCGGACCACCATCCGATCCGTGCACACCATCCCTCTTCACACACTCTGACACTATAAATAGGCCTGTCACATCACCATTCTCACTAATGTGACAACCTTACTCGAGCAGACACACGCACACTACTGTTCCTCATTTTCTTGGCGATTTCGGTACGTTTTACACTAGATCCTTGTACTTCCTTGATCTACACTTCATTCTCTACGTGATTCACCTTTGAAATCACACTTTTCACCATGAAATCCCCGAGATTTGAACTCTTGAAGGTGATGTCATCATGGTGGTTTGTACAAACAGTTGAATGATGTCATTTCTGCCAAGATCTAGCTCAGATCTAAGGAATTTCATACGTTTTTACATTAAATCTAAGCTAATCTAGACGTTTCATATAAAACTTGAGTTATCTTCATCTTTTCTTCAAACTTTTACCTTATACGGGGGAATCCAGCTCGGAACGGGCTGTAGACTTGATGATTAGTCTAGAGCCGGCTTAGAGATGGATTTCTACCGGAAAATGATGGCCGGAGTACAGATTCTGACATTAACACTATCGCGGACAGTTAACTGATCGGGCTCGGGGTGGTTCCCATCCGATCAGAACGACTGTGTGCTAATGAGTCTACCGTTGTCTCAATATGTGCCCTGCTGACATCATTAATCCAGAAACTTAGAAATTTTACAAAAAGGTGAATGGAGCAAGGACCGCCTGATCGAACGGCAACCCGATCGGATAGCCACCCGATCGGACAACCACTCGATTAGGAGACACTTGTCCTTTAGCCTTGAAACCTTTCAACACTTAGAACTTTTCCAGAAAACTTGGAACTTGGGAATCTCAATCGAGTGGCAACCCGATCGGATAGCCGTCCGATCGAGCTGCCATCCGATAGAGGTGACCAATACTAAACTTAATACTTGGATCGAGTGGTGACCCGATCGGATAGCCATCCGATCGGACAGCCATCCGATCGAAAGCTATCCGAACCCTTCTAGCTTTGTGGAATTTGAATCGAGTGGCAACCCAATTGGATAGCCATCCGATCGGGCAGACGTCCATCCCTCGCACACTTGGCACTCGATCGACTGGCAATCCGATCGGATAGCCATCCTATCCAGTGGCTGTTTCGACACTTTGCGTAATCTCGTTATTTTTCCCGACTCTTATCTCTTGTAATCTATCAGGCTAATTCTAAAGAGCTCCCTTTGATCCAATAACGGTCTATACCGTTAAGCAATCACTGTGAGTATACTCGATCACTTTTCGTTTTAAACTTTGGGATGTAACATGTATTCTATTAAACTATGATACTTGAGACTTTGCAACTAAACTCTATCCTACGTGTATGTGAAACTTGTGCATTCTAGTATTCTATTTTGTGTTATGTGACGTTTAATCCAGGGTGAGTAGTTCCGCCTTAACAATAGTAGCGCTATAGGGGGTGCACCTCTCCCATTATTCTCAGGGGGTATTGTTAGGAGGATTCTAGTTTACCTTAAGTCTTGGGTAAACACTAAAGCATCGGGATACTTGGGCTATCACTGCGTGGACTGTGACACTAGCACGACTGAAACTATTTTATTCTACTTACATTGTGGATATGAGCTGTTTTAATCTATTTATTCTATTATCAAACTTGTATACTCACCAATACTTTTGTATTGATATTTTAATACATGTTGCTGGCTGATAGGTTGTTGTGGGAACTCATGGAAATCAAGCTAGGATGATGCCTAGAAACGTCACGTAGTTAATAAGACTTTGAACAATATGTGGTGTTGATGTAATTTGGTACTTGATGTGTTGGATATTCGTTTTAGACTATTATGCTTGAAATTAATTTAAATTCTATTGAAATATCTAGTGTTATGGAACTTCATGAGCAATCTGAACGCCTAATGCTCGCACCCCGATGTTTCCGCCATCGGTTGGGGTGTGACATAAACGCTCAACGCTTACTCGCTCAAATCGATTGATCACCCTAACACACGACACAACTCTATACTCGATATCTCGATAAAATATTTAAGGTACACATACTAATTAACGCAACAAAACGCATCGAACGAATCAAAGTTGGGAAAATGGTAAACGCACACTCGGCCGTCCGAATGGGCCATCCAGGCACACCATGCGCGCACCGCCTTACCCTTCATCTTAACCCTATAAATAGTGGACTTGTGTTCCATTTCAACATTTTCGACTCCCATTCGCTCAGACGTGATTCAAGGCCATTTTGTAAGCGTTTTCCCTCTAATCTTCGTCAATCTTCATCTTTATTCACTTCTACTCCATCTTTTTCATCAAAATCACACACACACTAACTTTTTCTCGAAATCATCTGATTTGGACCTCTTGAAGGTGGATTTCACTCGTTTTGCTTGGGCAAACTGTGGTGGAGCATCATTCAATCGAGAATTGGTTCAAGATCTAAAGGATTTCACACTTTTCAACTTAGTTATGAAAGATTTCCACACTTTTTCAACTTGTTTTGAACTCTTCTTCGGTTTTTACACAATATTGATGGAATCTGGACTCAATCAGGCTCTCGACTCGTTCCTTAGTCGAAATCCGACTTGAAAACTGATTCCCACCGAGGAGATGAATCGATTAACGGGTCAAACATGAATCTTCATCAAGAACAGCATATTTGACCGCATGGGCTGGGCCCATTCGGCCGAATGAACTAGATTTGGTATATTCCGTTGTTTGACACGTCGTCACGCCATCTCCGTTAACTCAAAAACTTTTACGTAGAAAAATTTCCAAAACTTCAACCACAGATCATCCGCCCGAATGGCCATCCGTCCGGATGACCTGACCCTGACAATTTCAGTTGTTTAAACACTTTTAACTAAACGGTTCGCAAACAATCACAGACTATCCGAATGACCATCCGTCCGAATGGCCCTTCGTCTGAATGGCCATCCATCCGGATGACCATCCGCCCGGATGGGACCTATCAGTTCGGATAGACTGTTGAACGCTTAACCCATTTTTAACCCGCTCGACACACTGTTACGACCATTCAGCCCTAAGGAAGACTTATCCGTCTGTTTCCCGTACGTAGACTGACCCGGCGCTCCCTTCAATCCAATTGACAGTGTTTACTGATTAAGCACTCACTGTGAGTATACTCGAACCCTTTTTCGCTTAACGCACTTTTGGGTGTTACATACGTTCTCTATCAAAACACAACGCACACAATACTTAAACGCTTTACAAACGCTAACCGCTCTCGCATGTTATACGTGATTCGATGAATGCTTGTATGTTATGTTTACACAGTGATTACTGCTTGCCACCCTTAGCAACGATAGTACTATAGTTTGGACTCAACACATGTTTATTCAGGGGTTGTTAAGGTTATTACTTCACGTGTTCACAGTGGTGGACATGTGTCACGCATTCTACAACTCGCAGTCATGTTGGTATTGCTTGTATCATTGTCGATAGCTTACTTGATTCACCCCTCTACGTGTTACATGCTGGTTATGCGTAAACGCTTTTCATACTATATCTATGCAAACTTGTATGCTCACCTTTACTTTATGTATTGACTTTTATTTTAATGTATGTGACAGGTTGATTGGATGTTGTGCTGCAAACAAGTTAGGAGTCTAGAAACCCACCAATTAAAATCTTAGTTGTCGGAATGGAACTTGTTTTTGAGACTGAATATTTGTAATGACTGTTATGCTTTTATGGATTCTCATGAACAATCTGTTTCGCTCAGTGCCACGCCCCGATGATTTCGCCATCGGTTGAGGTGTGACATCCACGGTGTCTTTCTCTCTCTACACAAGATCCAGATTCGGCGTCTTGAAGAAAATCACACATGAATATGAAGATGACGATGAATCAGATATGGATCTTGTTAAAGCTTTTTTTATGTTTTTCTGATATGAAATTACACAATTTTTGTAAGTGTTTATAGTCGATTCAGGTTTTTAAGCTATATAATGTGTGTTTATGTTGTTTCTTATTATTGATTTTATGATTTGTTGTGTAAAAATATGGCATTTATGGGGTTGAGATCTAAACAAATCGGAACAGTTGGATTCAAGTTCTTGTTTATTGTTAGATTATTGATATTTATTATAGCTATTTTCTTGGTATAATCATGAAACATAGTAGGTTTTTTTTTGTTACATAACAAAACGGAGTGGGTTTGGTTACATGAAAAAGATGATTGTTAGATTAATGTAGTTACATAAAAATAGAGTGGGTTCTTGGTATAATCATGAAACATAGTGGGTTTTTTTGGTTACATAACAAAACAAAGTGGGTTTTGTAACAATGTGATGTAATATAATACTTTGTGTCGGAGGAGAAAGAAAAGAAAACGCATTACACTTTTATGTATGTTATCCTTTAAATAGTAAAAAAAAAAAAAAAAACAAGCATTTTTCTTGTTTACTGGGTGTTTACATTTTTTGAAATTATAAAAAAATGTAACATTATTTTTTTTTTTTACTTTTTTTTTTGTAAAATGTTACATATAATGTAATACTTGTTGCTCATTTTATAGAATGTAACCTTAATAAGATTGCACATATAAAGTAACAATTTTTTCCTCATTGTTTACATTTTTTTTTTGTAAAATGTTACATATAATGTAATATTTATTGCTCATTTGTAGAATGTAACCTTAATAAAATGGTATATATAAAGTAACACATAATGTAACCTTATTCAACGTGTATATCCAGTTTTTCACCTAGTGCTTTTACATTTATTTGTTAGGGAAAATTACACTTTTCGTCCTTTATGTTTGTATCAGATTACAACGGATAGCCTTTAACTTCAATAATTACAGTCACAAACCTTTATTTGTAAGACCCATTACGCCTTTCGTCCTTTAACACTAACCAGGTTAATTTAAAATGTTAAGTCATGTCATGTGCACCTCATGTGAGGGCAATATTGTCTTTTCACCCCCTGGTTCTTCCCCTTTAAATTAACCTGGTTAGTGTTAAAGGACGAAAGGTGTAATGAGTTTTGCAAGTAAAGAATTGTGACTGTAATTATTGAAGTGAAAGGATATCTGTTGCAATTCGGTACATACATAAAGGACGAAAAGTGTAATTTACCCTATTTGTTATATATAACACCAGTGGCTCAAACACCGATAAATTAAAAAAGTATCGAAAAACAACTTTATGAAGAAGGTGACACCTTTTTATTCGTTAATATATACATTAATTAAAAAAAACCATCATTTCATGAATGGACCTTAGGGTGCTATACAGATTAGTGTTTTTTTAATAAGAAAAAAGATGCACGAGAAATGGGGGATTTGTCATGTTGACACATTGGGAAAGGAATTCATAGCTGTCAGAACTTTTTTCTTTTCTTTTTTTAATATGTATTTTGAATTATATGTTACATCAAAGGAAGTCAGATGCAGGGATAATATTATGTGCCAAAGACGAAAATGCCCCACAATGTACTTTTTCTCATTAAATAATGAAAAGTAATTGTACACACCCAAGATGATCTTAGACGTTCATCTATTCAATGAATGGTAGATAGTGAGTTTCTAATGATTTTTCAACAAGAGTGGGTTTTCGATTTATCCTTGCCCTATATATATATAGGGTAAGGTTCATGTGAGAACCACCTTTATTGTGAGAACCGCGGGAACAAATGTGAACACAAAAGTAAACCCACTACACCCAAAACCTAAAAAAAACCTAACCCCCCAACCCCCAAGCTAAATTCTAAAAACTAAACCATAAAACTAACCCCCCCCCCCCCCCCCACACACACACACAAAAAAAAAAAACCTTAAAAATCTAAAAAAACATACAATTTTTTTAAACATTTTTAAAAAAAAAATGCTAGTTTTCGTAAGCAAAAAAAAATTGGTGACGAAAAATAGCGTTTTTTTTCATAAAACAATGTTAAAAAAAAATTTGTATGTTTTTTAGTTTTTTTTTAGCTTTTTTTTTTGTTGTGTTCACATTGGTTCTCGTTGTTCTCGCAATAAATGGTGGTTCCTAACGGATCCTTCTCCTATATATATATATATGGATGGGTTAAAATGAGAACCACCCGAGTTGTGAGAACCGTGAGAACTACGTCATTCAAAGATTTTTCCGATAATTTTTTTTCTCAAAAGTCATAAAAAAATCATTTGTTTCGGCAAAAAAAAAATGCAGCATACCCACATTTACATGAGGCGTAAAAAAATATTTATTTCGTGCAAAATTTACGCCAAGGCGTAAAAAAACTTGCACCAGTCAATACTACCGCCTCGACAATTTTTTTTTTTACTTTTTTTACATATGTGTTTATAATGTTTTCATATACGTTTGTGCAAAAAAAAAAAAAAAAAATTGGCCCAAATCGCCCCGGATCAAAAAGTTCTCGCGCTTCTCGCAAATCGTGGTGGTTCTCATTTAAACCGAGACATATATATATATATATATGAATCGGGATCAGGAGAGAAAGGTGAAAAGTGTGAGAACAGTGAGAACGGATCCTGGCCCAACACGTGCTGGGAGCGCTAATTGTTATGCCGGGGTACGATTGTCATTGTCCACTTCCCGCTAAACAATGGCATTATGATTGCTTTGCCCAAAAATAATTAAATATATATGGCTTTTTCATCTTTATGCTAGTTTACATGGCGTTTTTTTTTAAAGTGTATTTTTTACGAATGGCGTTTTTGTTTTAATGGCGTTTTCATCTTTATGCTTGTTTTTTCATGGCGTTTTTTTAAAAAGTATTTTTTTCGAATGGCGTTTATGTTTTAATGGTGTTTTATTAATTTCCTATAGATTTGGCGTTTTTGTGTTTTCTACTTGTTTTAATTTAGTTTTTTAACCCTTTTTTTATTTTGTTTATGTTTTAAATGGTTACTTTTTGTTAATTTTTCTAATTATGGTGTTTTATTTGATTTTCCGAAATACGGTAGTAGATCACACAACCAAACATGTAGATGTAACAATTTAAAGAGTAAAACATGATAGTCAACATTAAAATACATGGCGTTTAGCTAATCTACATATTCTGACATTCGTTTTGCTATTCTCTCTTCTGCTTTGTCAAACAACTTACGTATTCTTTCTCCCCCATAAGCCATGAATGTATTCAGACAACTTTTTACTAGGTCTATGTTTTCATTTTCGCTATGAAACAGGATTTTTCCAATGTATTTTACCCTTAGTTCATTTAGCTGTTTTTGTTGGAGTTGATTTGGGGCATCTTCTGTTGCTAAACCACTTTTCCAACTAGCTATATCCCCCATGTATGTTTCCATATGCCTCATTGCGAAAATTCCACAGTCGATGACGTTAGACTTTGTCCTCCAATCCATTTTTTGTCTGACAACCTTCGCCTTGCTCATGATCTCATGCTTTGGGTGATTTTTAATACGCAAGTAGTTTGCAAAAGCTCCGTGCTGCAGTTTTCACTTTTTTTTTGCATATATTAGTTTGGCGTTTTGTCAACATAGTTCCTATATTCAAAGTTTTTAAGATACTTAAACCCATTCTATTATAATATATGGCGTTTTGATTGTTTTTGCATGCATATTCTCAAGTAAACGTTATGAATGGATAGTTTGGCGTTTTATTTTGAGCTGTTCTCCCATCTTGAACAGCTCAGTTCTAAAAAAAAAACATCATTTGGCGTTTTAGTTATACAAACTCATTCTATTATAATATATGGCGTTTTGATTGTTTTTGCATGCGTATTCTCAAGTAAACGTTATGAATGGATAGTTTGGCGTTTTATTTTGAGCTGTTCTCCCATCTTGAACAGCTCTGTTCTAAAAGAATATCATTTGGCGTTTTAGTTATAAAACTCATTCTATTATAATACATGTCGTTTTGATTGTTTTTGCATGCATATTCTCAAGTAAACGTTATGAATTGAAAGTTTGGCGTTTTATTTTGAGAGAAGTGTACATACTCATAATCTCCGATTCCAGTGAAGATGTATGTGGAGAGGTTATTTTCAGGGTTTGTCCTTTTTTCATGTATCACCACTTGCCTCCTTAGATAAGGTGACAAACATGCCTTGCTCAATTTTTTATCTCTCTTCTCCTCTTCAGCCACATTCTTATTTTTTATGTTTTTATCTTCATCATCTTTATCAGCTTTTTCATCACCAGGCAGCTATTCAGGGTTTAAAATTTTATTTTCTTGCATCAGCTTTGTGATATCTGGAGTGTTGTCCTCATCACCTTTCTCCTGCACATCTGACATGTTTGGCGTTTTTGGTGGTGATGTGTTGATGGTGTTTTCATCATGGGGTTTATTTGGTGTCTCTTCCTCTTCAAAACTTTTCAATAGGTTTTTCCTAGATGTAGTTGGTGGCTGTTCATATGGCGTTTTATCAAACACTGCCCCTTCTTGGTCAACACTTTTGTTCACCATCTCCCCTTCAGTTTTTTCTTTTTCAGTGTTGAATGCCTGACTGTCTTTTGTTTCTGTCGTGGGGATGTTTGGTGTCTTATCAAATACAAGCATTTTTGGGGTCTCTTCAGCAAGTTGCAGATGTTTTTTTATTGCTTTAATTGCTTCATCCACCATCTTTGAATTGTCAAGACCTTCTTTAATATCAATCATTTGTTTTAGATCTTGTCCCGGCAGCTCCAAAATCTCAGCAATATTCCTCTTAATTATGTTTTCCCCATTGTATCTTGAAATGTGATATTCAAGTGTCTTGAAATCACAACTCCACCTCTCAATATCCTTTTTGTTTACATCTTTATCTGATGATGTAGTATCCTCTTCATCATCATATATTGGCGCTGTTGTAGCTGTCGAGGGTTCGGCATTTCATTATCCAATATATATATATATATATATATATATAAAGTGTATTGTACAAAATAGCTTAACGTACGCTACGTACGCGATGTGAAATCACATGTTATAAAATAGCATGGATGAAATCGCATGTTGGTTTTTTGTAACAATTTCACACGTGATAATTTTGATGAGATCGCATGTTGGTTTTTTGTAACAATTTCGCATGTGGTAATTTTGATGAAATCGCATGTTAAAAAACCAACATGCGAAATTGTTACAAAAAACCAACATGCGATTTCAATGTGGGATGAAGGTCTGACGGCTGACATGATCGCGTACGTAATGTAGGATAAGGACTCTTGTACGTTAACCTAACTCTCTCTCTCTCTCTATATATATATATATATATATATATATATATATATATATTGAACGGAGAAACTTCAATAAAAATATAGAAACTGGGCCAGCTAGGCGCTAGAACCCGAAAGTTACAAAATTACATCACGAATGTTAAAATCGACCCATCTACCCCAATCAATATTACAATATTTCGATCTACTTGTTATCCAATGATATGAATTTTCTTTAACGATGTCCGCCGTTTTAGTGAAGTGAACATGACGATTGTTGAAAGTCTTCTCGTTCCTAGCCTTTCATATTTCCCAAGCCGCCACCATTAGCACCGCCTCAACGATCTTCTTCCATTCTTTCGATCCTCTATGTTCTATAACCGAGCCGAGAATTTGGTCGATCGATTGGTCGGTTGAAGGGAAAGGAAGTTTAAGCCACACCAACACCGACCACCAGATTGATTTCGCAATCCAACGATTCCATAGAATATGGTTTACCGTCTCTTCCCTCAACCCGCATCGCTCGCACAACCGGTTCCGAAAACGATCCCCGTTATAACAAGATTAACTTTGGACGGTATACGATTTAGGCAGGCTCTCCAATTAAAAATATTAATCTTCGATGGGAGCCAATAATATATTTTAAATGAAACGGATATGAAGTTTGGAAGGTGGTGGTAGAAACTAACAAGTGGTGATGCTCAAGTTACTTAAACTGATGATAACACATTTAAGGGATTTATTGATGTCAAGACTAACAAGCATGTAATCAAAAGTAGTTATACAATGTTCGATCAATGCTCAAGTTAAATTTCATTTATAGGAATCCATTTAGAGAAACGAGTGAATAGTAAATCCAAATAGGAGAAAAAACACTCACACTACTACGGGTGTTGCTCTGATGTTTTAAGTGGTTATCAGGCATTGGCGGACCTACATAGTGGTCAGGGTGGGCGGCCCCTTGAAAAAAAAAAGTTACTGCATATTTTAGGCAAAAAACCCGACCGCACCCCTTGAAAATATGGTTGAACACCTCATCCGCACCCCCAGCAAATAATTTCTGGGTCCGCCACTGTTATCAGGCTGTTTTAAGAGATTTCATCCGACAACCAATCCATATTAAGAATGGGTTAATCGTATTTGTGGTTATATGGAATTGGGTTGGGGCTCCACATTTCACGTTCCTTTAAATCCGTTTTTCTTCACTCGTCCAGCCCATTCGGTTAATTAGCCCAACTCAAGGCACAACCATACATATATATATTCAGGAAAGTTGCATCATAGTTCTCCATAGAATAGAAATAAATCACTATACCATAATTGATAGGCAGGTGCGGGGAGCTATGGCCAGCCATGAGGTGGCGGCCGCCCCCATTAAAAAAATTAGTGTCATACGTGCGTCAAAATCCCCGTAAAATTTGCAATCACCCCCATAAAATTTGCAATCCCCTTGAACTCCTCGGATCTTTGTTAATGAATAGTGTTGATCGAAGATGGAGTGTGATGATGTTTTGAATGTTGATGATGTTTGAATGGTGATAAAAAAATGGCAGGGTTTGCAGGTTGTGTTGACAAAAGGAATATGAAAAAGATAGGTTATTTGGAAACACCTTATGAAATCAGTAAAAAACAATCTTATGTAATTTTAGCATATTTTTTAATTTCTGTTTCTACATTGACAAACCTTTCTTATGATTAAGTTTTTATGCTATATAAAATATTGAGAAAAGTGCTCAGATGGTCCCTGTGGTTTGCTCCGGTTTCACCTTTAGTCCTTACAGTTTCAAAATTACAGCTATAGTCCCCAACTTTGGCAAGTTTGTTCTCGGATAGTCCCTGTCGTGGATGAGGGTTAGTTTTCTCAGTTAAGTGGGTTTGAAATTACAAAAATACCCTTACTAAAAAAACATTAAAAGTTAAATGGTTTCATTGTCAATTCTTTTTGATTCCATAAACTGAACTTGGGTTTCCAATCATCACCAGCATCTTCAAAAAAATTGCTTCAAGATTTAAAAGCACACCAATTTCTTATTCATCTGAGCAACCTTATTCATCATCTCCATTTTAAAAACACATTCAATTTAAAAGTAATATGGGATTTGGGAAAGTAAACCAACCCACCATAGAACTCACACGTCTTCTTGATCTCTCTGTGATGTTAACAACCCGCCATCATTTGCAGCTCATGACGAGGATCTAGAAGAAGCATTAACGTGGATTAGTATCGCTCAAAACCCAGACAACAGCCAGCAACCAACGCAGCCGCGACCCAAACCGTTTTACCCCAGTGACCACCACTCGGTTTCCCGGCCAGTATCCGTCACCCAAAATCAGATCTGAAAGCAAAATCCGTCACCCAAAATCAGTTCTGAAATGAAATTCCATACTACAAACTGGAGGTGGAGGTGGCGGGTGGTGGTCATTGATCGGTGGTGGTGGTGTGTGTTTGAGATTGTGAAGAAAGCTGGAGAAAAGGGGGTGGTGGTCATTGAAAGGGTGTTTTTTTGTAATCTAACCATTTCAATCCTCCATTAATGCATCAACAAACCTTTGCCTTAACCCTCAAACCCCACCCTCACACACCCAATTATGGAACAAGATTCTCTCACCCACTTTTCATTTAAACACCCAGGTTAAGAATACCCCATTTAAAATTAAAAACTAGTTGTATTGTTAGGAGTAATCATGTTTCGGTTAATTGCAGAAGTAATGGTGTTGAGGATTCTATTTTTGATGATAATTTTCGTGTGTTTCCGTTTAGTTTTGTCCACCGTCGAGAGGGGTTGCATGGTGGTTGTTTTACGGTGATGAAGTTACGGGTTCAGACCTGACCTCCGGCGGCGACCAAGAGATGATGAACAATAACAGCGACGAATATTTCCCATCACATTCACCAAATACAATCACCTCCGCAAACAACTTCAGAACCAAATCATCTTGTGGTGGATTCGATGACGAAAAGGGCATGATAGCCTCAGCTGCAGATTTAACAAGTTCCTGATCATCTATTTGAAAATGTTGTTATATTCGTCAAAAAACAGATTCAAATCAATGCCATGCCTAGGTTCCAAAATGTTGTTATTTTTATCAATTTTAGCATTCGTTTAATGAGTATAAATGGTTGAATCTTGAATGGGGTTAATGATTTATGGTTTTAAGTGGGGTAGAAAGAGGGGTATAAACGTCATTTCACACAATACTAACAGTCAAACTACCGTTGACTTGACAGAGGGTCCAACATTAATTCAATCAAGAAACTACCGGGTGTAGAATTGATTGATTTTTAAATAGGTTGTAAAGTTGATACCAAGGTATAACCACAGGTATAAAACTACAGTTTCCTTTTTTTTCTTAAGAAACACTTGTAATTGTAATTCAAAATAATGATAATGATTTGGGCTGACAAATCGTATCTTATCGGGTTTAACAGGTCTCTGACGACGCGCATAACACAAGTATTAAATATGAATACAACTCGTTTAACTACTTGATATCTCATGTCTATAACATAGTTTTATGTTTTATGTATCAAGAAGAAGAAATAATGGATCCTAACCTCATAATTTTATTTATTTTTAGAAAAGTAAAAAATCACATTGTGTACTTTTTCAGTAAACAGGTCTAATCGTGTCTTATACAAACAAAACATTCCCTTTAACAAGTGTAAGGCAATCAATTCTCCATGTCATGACCCTTATCAAAAACTTCAATAATTATATAATCCATTGAATCTCTTCCCCTTTTACTCATCTTCTTCTTATTCACAAACTAGAAAAACACACACTGAGCTTTAAAACCATGGCAAAGAAAGAGATGGCAGTTGTAAAGGCATAGACTTAGAATGATACATGGGCAGATGGTACGAAATAGCTTATTTTCCATCATTTTTTCAGCCCAGAAATGGAGAAAACACAAGGGCTACATACACGTTGAATGAAGATGGCACTGTTCATGTATTAAATGAGACTTGGAGTTATGATAAAAGAGATTACATTGAAGGGACTGCTTATAAAGTTGACCCCAACAGTGACGAAGCCAAACTAAAGGTCAAATTCTATGTGCCTCCATTTTTTCCCATCATACTGTTGTGGGAGATTACCGGGTATTGTATCTTGATGAAGATTATACGTATGCTCTGATTGGTGAACCTCGACGGAGGTATCTATGGGTATGTTTTCCTTTCATTTACTTAATTATACATGGTGTCAATTTAGGATATTATTATTATTATTACTATTACTTTATGTACTATTACTACTACTACTTATTATTATTATTACTATTATTTATTTATTTTCTAAACCCAACACTCTGTGTAAAGTGGTGCTTTAGAAGCAAAGTAGGTGTAGAGCATAGAATGTGTGTTTGTCGATAAATAAAAAAATAATAATAAAGAAAAAGGCCTTTTGGGGGTGTTGAGAAATGGTGTCTCTAATCAAGTAGTAAGGGTTCAACATATGTAATGGAAAGGTATAGATTTAGAAGTAAATTTAGAGAATGTGAGTTAATATCTTTTTTTAATTTGAAATTGTGGTGTGTGTTTGTGTAGATACTATGCAGGAATACCCATCTTGATGAGGATATATACAATCAGCTGGTTGAGAAGGCAAAGGAAGAAGGGTATGATGTGAGCAAACTGAAGAGGACACCACAAGCAGACCCACCGCCTACTGAAAATGGAGGAACCGATACTAGAGGGGTTTGGTGGATTAAATCGCTTTTCGGGAAATAGCCGAGAGTGTTGGTGTCGCTTAGTGTGGAGTGAAGAGTATGCGTTTGTGTAAGATTTTCGGGAAATAGTCGGGAGTGTTGGTGTTGCATAGTGTGGAGTGAAGTGGAGTGTAAATATAACTTGTATTGACTTGTATGCATGGCAATGATGTTGTATATGTTTACGTATGTGTGTATTGTGTCGCATATGTCTTAAAAAGGGAACTTGGACTGGACTTGTATACAAATAGGGTTTAAAATAAGGTTGTAGGGTCCGTGTGGAACTCTTATCATTATTGGTTGAAGCTGGGTTTAACGTGGGCATTAGCCTAGTATTAATATATAGTAACATTCCCACTATTGTCGCAGACTCCTTCTTAGATATTGTCGCAGTCTTGTCTCTTAACGGTCTTCGATCTTTACTCGTTCATCCCGAACACCCTCTTTATTTACTCTCTTTTTTGTTCTTCAAAACTCTTCTTAATTGTCTGATCAGTCTTCGGAGGTCTTCTATATTGATACTTTGATATCGACGCTCCCTTTCTCCTCTTCTCTATTTTCTTTTGTGAGTGTCGCAGGAGTCGGTTCTCATGAATAAGAATGTGGTCGGGTCGATCAATACAGATGTGCGGAATCCCTATGCATTTTCAGAGAGTAAACAACAACGATATCAACGATTAGCATGTCCAATCTCATTCAATGATCTGAAAAGTACAAGGTTCCTGACAAGAATCGGACAGAGCTTCGCTAGACAAGCTGCCAAAAAGTTTTGGCCAAAAGTCCTGACAAAATGACCCCTACATCTCTATTTATAGGCAGTCTGGGAGGAAATAAATCATCCGGCTATAGGGTCATCCATCCGGATGACCCAAGGTCATCCATCCGGATGACCCAAGGTCATCCGACCGGATCACTTTTACAATAACCGTTTCGCAGCCGTTTCGTCTAGTTACAACATAACATACATACAAAACTATATACCAACACATTCAGGATAAAATATAGACTCGATACAGACGGAAGCTATAGACATAATGCACTAACAGACTCCCCCTTGGATGTAGCTGTAGTCTTCCTTCCTGCATAATCTTTAATGAACCTTCCTGCTGCGTCTGCTCTCACGCGCTTTCCGTCTTCGCTTTTCTGCCCTTTCTGCTAACATCTCTTCTCTTTTTACTCTTCTAACCGTCTTCCACCAGTGATCGTACTATGGAATACCAGCCTTTGACTTTTCCCATCTTGGAATCTTGTTTTCTTGCAATTCAATTGATGTTTGATCTGTTGGAAGAGGCCTTTCAAGCTTTCTACGACCCAGAATAGCAGCTCTTTCTAAATCTTCCACTTTTCTTTTCATTCTTCAAATATTCTTCCAACTTTCTGTCTCTGAACTTTGTTTCCCACTACCTCCCTGAGTTTATATCTTTCGCAAAGCATAAGTTCACCATCTTTTGATATTGTTGTGCTTGTACTTTATCAACTTTCTCATACACAATCTTGTTGAAGAACAGGTAATCTATATCTTTCTTCGAGCAATTTACTAGCCACATCGGGTCTAGCACATTTATACGCCTTGACTCACCTGTCTTCTTGTCATAAAGTGAAATCACTGCTTCCATTGTGCTCTGATTGTACATCCAACCTTTGAAGTCTTCATGGAAGTCTTGTTCCATAGCACATAGCGGCATGTTTTTAAGACGTCTGGGAGGCTTTATCTTTAACGTAATGTCTTTTTCGCCTATAGCTGCATCAATATTGACAATCTGTTTGGGATAGTGAGGCTTCCAATCTAGAAACTTCTCTTTCGCCTGTAGCTTTATGTATCTCCATAACTTTTCATCATGTATCTTAACATCAGGACCATAGTAGAATTGTTTTATATTTTTTGTCTGAACAAGTTCTTCTACGTCCCACCAAGGAAGTGTTTTGATATCAGACAAGAACTCGAAGTACTGCACTCCTTTTTCTCTTCGAATAGCGTATACTTTGAGATCTTCAAGATAGCCCCAAGAAAGAATATCACCCAGAGATTTATCTGGATGATTCGTGAAATATTGAAGTGGCCTCTTGTACTTCCTCTCCTTAGGCATAACCTTGAACCAATTCTTTCTTCCTTCTAATAGCTCTTCTTGTGGAACAACCTCAGGAACTCCATCAGTAGAGATCATTTCAACCACTTTCCTTCGAACCTCCTCTTCATTGTGTGACTTGAACATTTCAGCAAAAGTAGGAAAAGTATCATCAATGCCAGAGTAATGAAAAGGTGTGTCTTCATCAGATATATCAGACCCTTCTTCAATTCTTACATCGTTGAAATTATCAGCTTCGTTGACAAAATTGAAAGAATATTCTTTTTCTGGAGATGAAGGAATCTCCTCTTCTATGTCAAACTTCAGTTTCCCATCTTCTAACCCCAACTCTTCTAACATAGACTCCCTCGATCTAATCTCCTCTAACTCCCCCTCAAATGATGCATTCAAGTAAATAACTTTAGGTTGAGTTAGGAATACCTGGTCACCAGCATGTTGTTTTCCAGAAGAAAAAGCTTCCTGGTGTTGATCTTCAGATTGTTCGTTCAGTTGATCATTCAAGTAATCATCAAAAGAGACTTCATTCGAAGGTTTAACTAACAATCCTGTCGCCCATTGATCATCATCGTCATCATAACCATATTTGGGATCAAAATCTCAATCTGATCTAACCAATATATCATCTCTTCATCCTCTTCTTCCTCTTCATCCTTTTCTTCTTCTTGAATGACTTTCTCTTCTTTATAACAAAGCAATTTCGTATCAAAATCATTCTCAATATGACCTCCTTGAGATTTTCTGGCCTTCCTTTTCCGTTGATCAACTTTCACCAATCGAATTACCTCTTTTAGACTATAAGGTAATGAAAAGGATTCACCAATAAGGACAAAGCTTTGTTCTGGATCAGCTTCATTTTCAACATCCATGTTTACCTCTTCAGCATTCACCTCTGCATCGATCATTTCAACTTCATTAACTTCAGGATGACTAGAAGATCCTCCAGTTTTGACTTCTAAACCCTTCTTCTTTTGCTTAGCTTCTTTAGCCAACAATTTTCTCTTTCTGCCCTTCTTTCCTCGCCCTTCTGAATCTCTAAATCATTAAACACAGCTTGAACATTGATTCTAAGCTTGTGCTCAATCACAATGTATAGCATATTCAATTGTTCATCCTTCACTGCTTTATCAACCCTTAGAGCTTCAATCTCTTGTCTTAACGCTTTGTTCTCATTTGAAGAAGTTTCATGCAGTTCACCGATCATTTGATGTAGTATTTTGTTAGCTCCATTCATCTTTTCATACTTATTGTTCACTTCATCAAATTCTTCAGTGAGTTGATCAATTACCTTTGCATGTGCTTTGAGATCGTCAGTCAAGTCATCTATTCTTTCAGCATGATCATTTATAGCTTTCTTCATCTCAACATACTCAGCTTTAGAAGATTTAAGCTTTTTTTTCAATTCATCTCGTTCAGCTTTTGCTTTCGCCTTTGCTTTCTCCAGAAGACTTACTTTCCTTGTCAACATATTAATCTTTCCATCGTTGAACATATCATAATCGCCTTCTGGAAAATCATCTGGAATTTCACCAGGAATCTTTGGTAATCCCCAACTTGAACCTTCAGAATTTTCTTTATCATCTTTCTTTTGTTCAGGAGACTTCTCACAATTATCAGGAATATGTATTGTTGGATTTTCAGGTGGTGGTGGAGGTGTTGATTGTCTTTCACCAATGAACTCCACTTCTACATCCTCATCATTCTTTTCACCTTCAACATTCTGAACTTTCTCTAACTCTGGAGCACTTTGGACTATCGGAACTTCAACGCTTTCCACTTTTGGTGCTTCAGCACTATGAATTTCTGGAGCTTCAGTCGACTCTTTTCTTGATCTAACATTTCTTGGTAAATCTCCAGAGCGACGTGCTTTTCTCTTCTTCAATCCTTTCTTTTTCTCTTTAGGAGTTGGCACATACGTTGAATCTTCCTCATCAGAATCCTTCTTCTTTTTAGGAGATCTCTTCAACTTTTGCTTTCCAAAAACATATGATGTAGGTGCAATCTTTGTTGGATCAATATCACTATCTGTAGAACTAGAATCAGATTCACCAATACCTTCAACTTCCTTTTCTTTAACACCTTTATCAACACCTTCTGCAGCTTTTGCAGCTTTAGCGTCCTCATTTTTCTTTAAGTAATTTTCAAGAGTTACTTTTATTAGATCAACACCTTCTTGAATTACATCTGCTGGAGGAATCACATTCTCATCTATCAATCTTGGTGGCGATTTCTTCTTTGTTGGTCCTGCAACACAAATATCAACAATATTAGTATAATATTCAACATAATGATCTACCAACCTTTCTTGTGACTCCAGCTTTCCAATCTTTACCCTTAATAACTACTTTTGGCATAGTCACTTTCGGAGATATCTTAGGTGTTCTCTTTCTTTTCTTATCATCTCTTTCGAACCAAAACCTTAACTTCTTTTCCGTCATGCCACTCAAACGTTCACTTTCATCTTCTGAATTGCTATCTTCATGCCTCCAGTGATTGTTCTCAGGTGCCACATAATCTGGCTTTGCAATCTTTCCAATCATTCGTTTAACTCTTGGCTCCTGATCAGCTGTCAAACCTTTGTACTTATTTAATCTATTCAATGTTTCACTACTCATGTGAAGTAACTTTAGTTCGTCCTTCGGATCCTTTGGAAGATTAGGCACTAGATCGTCCAATATCATCTGAATGAACCTCTGATACATAATGTACTTCTCGCCTTTCACATTATCAACCATATGATTAAATATCACCTGCGAGATATTGTATGGTCTGTTCAGCACTAAACATATAATGATGTTCATTATGTAGTCTGACGTCTCATCATAAGCTCCTTTCCTGTGTGATAATGCATGTACTACACAGTGCACCATAAACTTATAAGGTCTACATAATCTCGACTTAATGTAACCCTTATCATTCACGTGACCAGCATACCCCATTCTAAACCAGAATCCCTTGACCAACCTCTCAGGCACAATAATAGGATCATCGTCATTGTCTTTTAAATCTAACACTCTTCTTACGTCATCAACCGTAATCTTAACTTCAATATCTATATCCTTATTCTTATCGTCTTTCATTCTTACTGTAAAATAGATTGTTCATTCTTTCTCATCATATCACACGGACTTCCAGAAGAATCTAACGTGAGGCTCATAACACTTATGTTGTTCAGTCAGTGCCTTATAGATTCTGCTATCCTTCAAAAACTGTACTATCTCTCTAAAAGGTTCCATGTTCGGATACTCCTTATTGAGAATGCAGTAGATGTTGTGATTAGGATGCCAGTTGCTCTTGCCTGCAAAAATATCAAAGTTAGAATTTGCACACATATCGAGACATAATAGTGAAAAGTGAAAAGTTTTTAAAATTTTTGAAAATTTTTCTAACACTTTAACCCATTCACTCTATGCAGTACTAACTGGATCGGATGGCCATGTGATCGGATGGTTACCTGATCGAATCAGCTTATCCAATAAAAGATATGATATGTAACATGGATCGAATGGTCATCCGATCGGATGATCATTCGTTTGAAACAAGACAGTTTAATGAAGAATGATTTTTCACATGTGACATTGGATCGAATGGTCGTCCGATCGGATGGTCATCCGATCGAATTGTCATTCGATTGACATGATGAACAATTTTTTAACAATGAGTGATACAGAATGTGTGTTTGGATCGGATGGCCATCCGATCAGAGGGTCCTCCGATCGAATGGTCATTCGATAAACAACATGATTAACAGATGAACATGATGACTAGAAAATATTCAAACATGTGTGTACACAGATCAACAGTTTAACACCTAATCAACACTAACACACATAGAATATTATTCAAATAATGGTATGCAATGGATCGGATGGCCATCCGATCGGAGGGTCCTCCGATCAACATGATAAGAACTGTTTGAATGTAGTCAAATCAAGATCAAAATTTATCAACATATCACAGAATTGACCAAAATTTCTCTCAAAGAACTTGCCGATGATCAAAACCCTATACTTAATATTTCTTAAAACTTAACAGTTTGGGTTTAATTTGTGTTTATATGACTCGACTGCCGACAACATCTAAATCTTCTTATGTTCAAATCTAAAGTGTTTAACATGAAATTGGCTAGGTGAATCTATAGATCTAAGGCCAATAAACAAAACCCTATGATCAATTTATACAATCAAAGCCTAAATAAGCCTAGATCTAAGATTATGTCCTTCGTCCGAACCACTAAAACATACAAACATCAAATACACAAATTCTAACGGTTAAAATTAGGAAACTTACCTTTCTCATAGTGAAGGTTGAGTGTGCCATATCAAGAATGTGTGCAAAGATGAAAGGTTAGTTGAGAGAGAATTGAGTATGGGACGAAGGGTAATCCGATCGAATGGCTTTGACTCAGCCATTGACCCTTTATATAGTCCTTGACACCACCCTGATGGCCATCCGACCCGATTAGAGGGTCATCCGATCCAAAACAAACTTTTTCAAATTTTAACTTTTTCATATTTTCAATTTTTATCAGTTTTGACCAGTTTTAGATATCCACTCAAGTACCTAGGTCCAAGTTAATGAGCCTAGTTACTCAATTTGTCTACCAAGTTCATGTTAATGACCTTGGTTGACCTGATATGAACTGACTGACATTTTGATCAAACGTTTTCAACATTTTTTTGAAGATGTACAAGTGTCAAATTACTGAACTTGATTGTCTTTTGAAATTCCAAACATTTTGATTAGCTCCCAACCCAGTCGTTCAGCCACAAACTTTCTGCATCGCCTCTGGGATTCTGAAGATCAGCTTTCCACAATGGTTTGTCTAAACTAAAGCAGAAATAAAATCTTTTTGGATTTTAAGAAAGTTTAAGCTAAAACACACTATAATCTATTTGGGTATAAGCTAAAAGGAATGTTGTAAACTATTTACAAACATATTTTTGTTGAGCGTGTTAGAGGATCATATCAGCTGCCGACATATTATAAGCACCGTTGAGCTTATATTTCTCACTAAGTTTTAAATAATTCACATAGATTGATGATATTGTTATCCACTTAAACTCAATCTAAAAACTTTCAAAATGCTTACCGATACGTTAAGATATATTAATTTGCACTAAGTTTTTATGGACCCCACAATCTCAGCATATCCCATCATCATGTAAAACACTAACTCAAGTAATGCTTTTAAACTTTCATCGACTGTGATATGTGTAAAAACAAAGCAAAATGTTTAAACATTAACAATCAGGTCGATCTTTCGATACGCAGAGAAAGTCCAATGTTTAAACAAAATAAGAACTAAAAACAAGTTGAATATGTTTAAATCTTAACCACCAGTTCGATATTCACATATACGCAGAGGTGATTCAAGATTTAAACAAAACACCAAGAAAAATAAAGCAGAATGTTTAGGCACTAACATCCAGTTCGATACTCACGTATACGCAGAGGATATCCAATGCTTAAACAAAATAAAGAAACAAGACAAGTTTAAATCTTTGCAAAAATAATACACAATCACAGTGACTTTTCCAGTAAGTTGTGAAATTTCACAAACTGACATGTTTTTATGGTTTTCAGCATTCAACAATTACTGAGTAGGTCCACAATCAAGAAGGACAAAACTAAGTACTATGTTTTCAATCGCGTTTTCCACTAGAACTAGTCCATTTCATTTATGTTTGTATCGTTATCGCAAATCTACTAGTCTAGCTGAGCCTATCGTCACATCTTTAGTGAGATTATTTATCACTTTTAACTTTCCAAATCCTTAGCGTACTGTGACAATCTAGCTGATGTACTATCATTTCCTCTTTTTACACAAACTCATTTTGGGTTTTCTATTTTGTTTTACATTTTGAAATTTCTATTGTTTTTATATTTTTATCATTTTTCAATGTTTTTGGATTTTGAAAATAAACCCTATCTCCCCTTAAAACCCAAAACAATTAAAAATGCGACAAACCATAGCAGATTACTTCTCAACGTTCTCCACTGTGGTTTTCTCATCAACGCCAACTATTTCTCCCCCTGACTACAAAAGCTTCATACCGTTCAATTTTAATAGATAAAGAAAGCGTTTCTTATCAAATGATTTTGTATGTAGGTCAGCTTTTTGTTCATCGGTGTGGATTTTATCTATTCGAATCAACTTCTTCACGTAACAATCACGAATGAAGTGATGTCGAATTTCTATGTGTTTAGTTTTAGCGTAATGTTCCGGGTTTTTAGTTATGTTGATTGCTGCCTCATTATCTACAAAGATAGAAGTAGTAAGAAATTGCAAACCGTAATCCCGCATTTGATGTTGGATCCACAGAATCTGAGAGCAGCAGCTGCTTGCTGACACGTATTCTGCTTCACACGTTGAAAGAGCAACGATTGTCTGCTTCTTACATCGCCAAGTGACCAATCGTGGTCCGAAGAATTGGCATCCTTCTGTAGTAGACTTTGAATTGAGTTTGCAGCATCCGAAATCTGAGTCAGAGTATCCTTGAAGATTGAAATCACCATCTTTGGGATACCACAACCCCAAGCTTGGGGTTCCTTTCAGGTAGCGTAGGATCGGCTTGACGATGATCATATGTGACGATCTGGGACTCGATTGATAACGAGCTGCAAGGCAGGTCGGGTACATAATATCGAGATGAGATGTAGTTAGATACATCAGTGAACCAATCATCAAATGGTATAGCGTCTCGTCCCATCGACGACATCTCGAACTTCTGCTTCATCACTTGTTCAAATTCTTTGCAGAGTTCTTCGTTTGTGGACCCGAAGATTATGTCATCAACATATATCTGAACGATCAACAGATGACCAGCAACCTCCTTTGTGAAAAGAGTGGCATCCACCTTTCCTCGAATAAAGCCATTGGAAAGCAAATGTTGAGAGAGTGTCTCATACCAGGCTCTCGGGGCCTGATGCAATCCGTATAGAGCTTTGTCCAAGAGGTAGACTTTGTTCTTATGAATCAAATCGGCGAAGCCCGGTGGCTGACCGACATAGACCTCCTCTTTCACTTTGCCGTAGAGGAATACTGATTTAACATCTAGCTGGTAAACTTTAAACCCTTTCCAAGAAGCGAATGCTAGAAAGATGTGAATAGGTTCTAGACGAGTAACTGGGGCATACACCTCGGTGAAATCTATACCCTCTTGCTGACTGAAGCCCTTAACAACTAAGCGAGCTTTGTTGTGCACTATAACTCCTCTATCATCTCTCCTACACTTGAACACCCACTTGGTGTTTATCTTTCGGTGACCATCAGGAAGATCCACAAGCTTCCATACACCTAGCTTCTCAAACTGGCTTAGCTCTTCTTGCATCGCATTCACCCACGACTCCTCTGTCAGTGCTTCTTTATACGTTCGTGGTTCAATCTGTGAAATAAAGCAACTGGGTGAAAAATCGTTTTGTAATGGAGCAATTTTAGTATAAAAACATGTTAAGCCCTGAACAATCTGGTGTTGAGTTCTGACTCCAGATTGTAATTCTCCGATTATCTGTTCCTCGAGGTGGTAGGATAGAGTCCTCGGCATAACTTCATCGGGAAAGTTCACCTCGCTTTCCAAATTTGTGACATTCTGATCAGCAACTTGTTCATCGACAGGAATGGTTTGATCTTAAGATTGGATCTGCTCCTCCTCAGATTCTGAATCACCTCAATCAAATGTCGGGCTATCCGAGTCAGACTCTGAATCATCATCAACTGCCGTCTGATTTTCTGAAGCAGGCTCTTGTTCTTAAGTAGTCTGAGTTTGCTGAAAATCATCACTTTGACCACTGTGACTTGGACCAGCTTCATGATCATTGGAAATTTCTTGACGTTTTGAAGACTTTTCTGGCAAACGAGCCTGGGAAGCTTCATATTCCTGAAATATATCTAGGTCATTAAAGTACTCTGGCTCTTCTTGAAAGTCGAATGAATCCCATAAAGAATCATAATCAAATCGCCATGAGTCTGCGAGTTTCTATGGAGGCATAGTGTAACCTTGACATTCCACGTGCTGAGCTTCAATGATCCTCCTAATGCTTGGAACGAACACTCGTCTTAGTGGACTGGCATAGCCTACGAAGATTCCTTCTAAACTCTTCGATCCAAACTTCCCATCAGGATCTAGAACTATGCAGGGGGACCCAAACAGTTCTAGGTATTCCAAGTTGGGCTTTCGTTTGTTGATTAACTCGAAACACGTCTTGTTATGCTTCTTCACAGTTAACACCCGGTTGAGAGTATAACAAGTGGCAGATACTGCTTCTCCCCAAAAGTTGATAGGTAGTTTTGAATCAGCAAGCATCGTTCGAGCCGTCTCGATTAGCGTCCGATTCTTTCTTTCTGCAACTCCATTCTGTTGCAGAGTGTACGGCGCACTGAATTCTTGCAGTATACCTCTTCTATCACAGAATTCTTCCATCCTATTGTTTTTGAACTCCGTACCATTATCACTTCGTAGTCGACATATGCGTGCCTCGTACAAGTTCTCAATCTTTCTGAACAATATTAGCAAACTCTCGAATGTTTCATCTTTCGAATTCAGGAACATCACCCCCAAAAATCTCGAGTAGTCATCGGTAACCACTAAACAGTAAAGATCTCCAGTAATGCTCTTCATGTTCATAGGACCAAAGAGATCCGTATGAAGTCTTTCAAGTGGTTTCGAGATTGAGTTTTCCAATTTTCTGCGATGAGATTTCTTGTGTTGCTTTCCTTCCAGATTGCTAATACATTCTCCCTCCAGATGGAAGCTCTTCAGATTAACACCTTTAACAAGATCGTTATGGACCAGGTGATTCATCTTACGTAGGTGGATGTGGCCCATTTTTCGATTCCACAGCACTGACTCCTTCTTGGTAGCTTTTGATACGAAGCACTGAGGGTGACCCGTGGTAGTAGTAGCAACGCTCATGTCCAACACGTACAGATCGTTTACCCTTGGTGCTCGCATGATGATCCATTCCTCAGGGATAACAAACCCCGGCTTCAGAATCAAGCATTCCTTGTCAGTAAAATGCGCTGTGTACATTCTGTCACAAATTTGAGAGATGCTGAGCAGATTGTTCTCCAATTCGGGTATGTAGTTGACTCTTTCAAATGTAACGACATCGTTGGATAACGTGCCCTCCCTGATATTTCTACCGCCTTGATTTCCGGCGAAACCAACATATCCACCATTGAAACAACTCACATCATATAACAGGGTCTTTCTCCCCGTCATGTACCGGGATGCTCCGCTGTCCATAATCCACTTTGAAATAGACCTCGGGAGCTCCTGCATGATTCAAAATATGATTAGTTGAAATAAAATTCCCAAGCCTCATCAGACTCGGGTAGCTTGACTTCATCATCATATTTCATTCTGACTTAAGAGGTGGAAAGTTTTTATCATTTATTTCCAATTCCTTTTCAATTTCCTCTTTAGTCTTAGCATGTGTTAAGTTTTTTGGTGGAACATTTGTTTTAAGATCAGACTTCTCAGTTTGTTCCTTTTTTATTTCCTTTTGAGTAGTCTTTTTGGGAACATACTTCATGACTGGTTTAGTCACAGAAGTTTGTTTCTCTTTCTCTTCATTCAAACTCAAAGGTACATTCATCTTAACCGGTTTGGTCGAAGATGATTGTTTTGCAGCACTATCAGGAACCTTTGATTTTGATTCATTTGATACCTTTGTTTGGGATTTCGGCATAAATGTTGGTTGTGGAGGAGCAACCCGTTTGTAAAATTTACCATTTTCTTTTACCGGTTGTTTAACAGGTTCATATTTGGTTTTATCTTTTTCAGATTTTGAAACCTTCCTTTCAACAAACATAGGCGCTTTGCCTTTGAGATCGTTTTGCTTTTTCAGGTTTTCAACAACTACAGACTTAGGTTTCTGGTTATTACACTTTCGTGCAATGTGACCAGTTTGGTTTCATCTAAAGCAAGTACGGGTGTCAACATCCCGACTTTTACCTTCAGTATGCGGCTGTGAGGCCTTTCTAGTAAAGAATTCTTCATTTGTTTTTGAAAATATTTCCGATTCTTTTTCGGAAATTGAATCTTCACAAACGTTTTCTTTTCCACAAACTTTTGTTTCTGAAAGTTCCTTTTCAGGTAATTCTTACCACCCTGTTGTCCACCAAATAGCCTGTTTTGGTTGCTTTTATGAAAACGTGGTGGCACAACTGGTTTCTTGTAGTAAGATTTATCATGTTGAAAATTCAAAAACCTCTTAGAACTTGTCAGACCATTTGACTTCAGAAACATCGATTTCAACTAACTTGTAAACCTTCTTCAGTTTATCCACATTCACATTTTTTATCGGAAACTCTGTATCCGAGTACAACTTATCACAACCATTCATCTTGTACATGACAAGAGTTGGTTCATCACTTAAGTTGTCCTGGGATTTAAGTTTTGGGATATAATTGTTTAGAAAACAATTCTCATCCTCAACTGTGGAATCACTGTGAGATTTTTGCACATTTTGAACAACATTTTTCACAACTTCAGATTGAATACTATCTTCATCAGTTTGTGAAGTAAATGTGACATCAATGTTTTCTGGAAGTTTTTCAATATAAGTTTTATCACTTGATTCAGATTCATTAGTCAACCCAGATTGTTTCTTTGTGAAATTGTTGCACATGGGTGGTGGAACTTTATGATAACCCACCCCTGTTCCATCTGAATAAACATCTTCACCAGCTTTGTTCTTTCCGATTGGTTTGGGAACTATATGCCGAAGGACAAAGCTAGCGGAGTTATAGCTGTTTAGCTTCAGATTTATTCTCTTATTTTCAATTTTAGCTTCTTGAAATTAAAGCTTGAGATTCGCGATCTCATCCAGTTGCTGATTTATCAGTTTTTCTTTTGCTTGAAGAACTCCTGATAAATTATTTTTTTTCTTTGTAAGTTTTTCCATTTCGTTCATCTAAATCTTTTACCGTTCTTTTCAGCTTGTCAAAATTTTCAGAAATTTTTCTGTTTTCAAGAATCAATTTTTCTTTTTCTTTTTGAAAACATTCAACATTACTTTTATCATTTTCAATCTTTTTGTTTAATTCTTTGATTCTTTCATTTGAAGCTTTAATCAGTTTATCTCGTCCTAGAACTTCTCTATCGATTATACCAATTTTTTCAATCAGCTCCTGGATTCTCTTATTTGAGAGATATGCATGTGTGTTCCAGACTTTGCACTCTTTCGTGCAACCTCTGCAAACACTTTCTATTTTAGCATTATCATCCTTACCTGGTGTCGAGTTCTGACTCCAGATTGTAATTCTTTGATTATCTGTTCCTCGGGGTGGTAGGATAGAGTCCTCGGCATAACTTCATCGGGAACGTTCACCTCGCTTTCCAAATTTGTGACATTCTGGTCAGCAACTTGTTCATCGACAGGAACGGTTTGATCTGAAGATTGGATCTGCTCCTCCTCAGATTCTGAATCACCTCGATCAAATGTTGGGCTATCCGTGTCAGACTCTGAATCATCATCAACTGCCCGTCTGATTTTCTGAAGCAGGCTCTTGTTCTTAAGTAGTCTGAGTTTGCTGAAAATCATCACTTTGACCACTGTGACTTGGACCAGCTTCATGATCATTGGAAATTTCTTGACATTTTGTAGACTTTTCTGGAAAATGAGCCTGGGAAGCTTCATATTCCCGAAATATATCTAGGTCATTAAAGTACTCTGGCTCTTCTTGAAAGTCGAACGACTCCCATAAAGAATCATAATCGAATCGCCATGAGTCTGCGGTTTTCTATGGAGGCATAGTGTAACCTTGAGATTCCACGTGCTGAGCTTCAATGATCCTCCCGAGGCTTGGAACGAACACCCGTCTTAGTGGACTGACATAGCCTACGAAGATTCCTTCCAAACTCTTCGATCCAAACTTCCCATCAGGATCTAGAACTATGCAGGGAGACTCAAACAGTTCTAGGTATTCCAAGTTGGGCTTTCGTTTGTTGATTAAATCGAAACACGTCTTGTTATGCTTCTTCACAGTTAACACCCGGTTAAGAGTATAACAAGCGGCAGATACTGCTTCTCCCCAAAATTTAATAGGAAGCTTTGAAACAGCAAGCATCGTTCGAGCTGTCTCAATTAGCGTCCGATTATTTCTTTCTGCAACTCCATTCTGCTGCAGAGTGTACGGCGCACTGAATTCTTGCAGTATACCTCTTCTGTCACAGAATTCTTCCATCCTATTGTTTTTGAACTCCGTACCATTATCACTTCGTAGTCGACATATGCGTGCCTCGTACAAGTTCTCAATCTTTCTGAACAATCTTAGCAAACTCTCGAATGTTTCATCTTTCGAATTCAGGAACATCACCCACAAAAATCTCGAGTAGTCATCGGTAACCACTAAACAGTAAAGATCTCCAATAATGCTCTTCATGTTCATAGGACCAAAGAGATCCCTATGAAGTCTTTCAAGTGGCTTCGAGATTGAGTTTTCCAATTTTCTGCGGTGAGATTTCTTGTGTTTCTTTCCTTCCAGACAGCTAATACATTCTCCCTCCAGATGGAAACTCTTCAGATTAACACCTTTAACAAGATCGTTATGGTCCAGGTGATTCATCCTACGTAGGTGGATGTGGCCCATTTTTTGATTCCACAGCACTGACTCCTTCTTGGTAGCTTTTGATACGAAGCACTGAGGGTGACCCGTGGTAGTAGTAGCAACGCTCTTGTCCAACACGTACAGATCGTTTACCCTTGGTGCTCGCATGATGATCCATTCCTCAGGGATAACAAACCCCGGCTTCAGAATCAAGCATTCCTTGTCAGTAAAATGCGTTGTGTACATTCTGTCACAAATTTGAGAGATGCTGAGCAGACTGTTCTCCAATTTGGGTATGTAGTTGACTCTTTCAAATGTAACGACATCGTTAGATAACGTGCCCTCCCCGATATTTCTACCGCCTTGATTTCCGGCGAAACCAACATATCCACCATTGAAACCTCTCACATCATATAACAGGGTCTTTCTCCCCGTCATGTACCGGGATGCTCCGCTGTCCATAATCCACTTTTAAATAGACCTCGGGAGCTCCTGCATGATTCAAAATATGATTAGTTGAAATAAAATTCCCAAGCCTCATCAGACTCGGGTAGCTTGACTTCATCATCATATTTCATTCTAACTTAAGAGGTGGAAATTTTTTATCGTTTATTTTCAATTTCTTCTTTAGTCTTAGCATGTGTTAAGTTTTTTGGTGGAACATTTGTTTTAAGATCTGACTTCTCAGTTTTTTCCTTTTTGATTTCCTTTTGAGTAGTCTTTTTGGGAACATACTTCATGACTGGTTTAGTCACAGAAGTTTGTTTCTCTTTCTCTTCATTCAAACTCAAAGGTACATTCATCTTAACCGGTTTGGTTGAAGATGATTGTTTTGCAGCACTCTCAGGAACCTTTGATTTTTATTCATTTGATACCTTTGTTTGAGATTTCGGCATCCATGTTTGTTGTGAAGGAGCAACCCGTTTGTAAAATTTACCATTTTCTTTTACCGGTTGTTTAAAAGGTTCAGATTTGGTTTTATCTTTTTCAGATTTTGAAACCTTCCTTTCAACAAACAAAGGCGCTTTGCCTTTGACATCGTTTTGCTATTTCAGGTTTTCAATAACTACAGACTTAGGTTTCTGGTTATTACACTTTTGTGCAATGTGACCAGTTTGGTTGCATCTAAAGAAAGTACGGGTATCAACATCCCGACTTTTACCTTCAGTCTGCGGCTGTGAGGCCTTTTTAGTAAAGAATTCTTCATTTGTTTTTGAAAATATTTCCGATTCTTTTTCGGAAATTGAATCTTCACAAACATTTTCTTTTCCACAAACTTTTGTTTCTGAAAGTTCCTTTTCAAGTATTTCTTTCCACCCTGTTGTCCACCTAATCCCCTGTTTTGGTTGCTTTTATGAAAACGTGGTGGCACAACTGGTTTCTTGTAGTAAGATTTATCACGTTGAAAATTCAAAAACCTCTTAGAACTTGTCAGACCATTTGACTTCAGAAACATCGATTTCAACTAACTTGTAAACCTTCTTCAGTTTATCCACATTCACATTTTCGATCGGAAACTCTGTATCCGAGTACAACTTATCACAACCATTCATCTTGTACATTACAAGAGTTGGTTCATCACTTAAGTTGTCCTGGGATTTAAGTTTTGGGATATAATTGTTTAGAAAACAATCCTCATCCTTAACTGTGGAATCACTGTGAGATTTTAGCACATTTTAAACAACATTTTTCACAACTTCAGATTGAATACTATCTTCATCAGTTTGTGAAGTAAATGTGACATCAATGTTTTCTGGAAGTTTTTCAATATAAGTTTTATCACTTGATTTAGATTCATTAGTCAACCCAGATTGTTTCTTTGTGAAATTGTTGCACATGGGTGGTGGAACTTTATGATAACCCACCCCTGTTCCATCTGAATAAACATCTTCACCAGCTTTGTTCTTTCCGATTGGTTTGGGAACTATATGCCGAAGGACAAAGCTAGCGGAGTTATAGCTGTTTAGCTTCAGATTTATTCTCTTATTTTCAATTTTAGCTTCTTGAAATTGAAGCTTGAGATTCGCGATCTCATCCAGTTGCTGATTTATCAGTTTTTCTTTTGCTTGAAGAACTCCTGATAAATGATTTTTTTCTTTGTAAGTTTTACCATTTCGTTCATCTAAATCTTTTACCGTTCTTTTCAGCTTGTCAAAATTTTCAGAAATTTTTCTGTTTTCAAGAATCAATTTTTCATTTTCTTTTTGAAAACATTCAACATTACTTTTATCGTTTTCAATCTTTTTGTTTAATTCTTTTATTCTTTCATTTGAAGCTTTAATCAATTTATCTCGTCCTAGAACTTCTCTATCGATTATACCAATTTTTTCAAATCAGCTCCTTGATTCTCTTATTTGAGAGATATGCATGTGTGTTGCAGACTTTGCACTCTTTCATGCAACCTCTGCAAACACTTTCTGTTTTAGCATTATCATCCTTACCTGGTGTCGAGTTCTGACTCCAGATTGTAATTCTTTGATTATCTGTTCCTCGGGGTGGTAGGATAGAGTCCTCGGCATAACTTCATCGGGAACGTTCACCTCGCTTTCCAAATTTGTGACATTCTGGTAAGCAACTTGTTCATCGACAGGAACGGTTTGATCTGAAGATTGGATCTGCTCCTCCTCAGATTCTGAATCACCTCGATCAAATGTCGGGCTATCCGAGTCAGACTCTGAATCATCATCAACTGCCGTCTGATTTTCTGAAGCAGGCTCTTGTTCTTAAGTAGTCTGAGTTTGCTGAAAATCATCACTTTGACCACTGTGACTTGGACCAGCTTCATGATCATTGGAAATTTCTTGACATTTTGAAGACTTTTCTGGCAAATGAGCCTGGGAAGCTTCATATTCCCTAAATATATCTAGGTCATTATCACTTCGTAGTCGACATATGCGTGCCTCGTACAAGTTCTCAATCTTTCTGAACAATCTTAGCAAACTCTCGAATGTTTCATCTTTCGAATTCAGGAACATCACCCACAAAAATCTCGAGTAGTCATCGGTAACCACTAAACAGTAAAGATCTCCAGTAATGCTCTTCATGTTCATAGGACCAAAGAGATCCGTATGAAGTCTTTCAAGTGGTTTCGAGATTGAGTTTTCCAATTTTCTGCGATGAGATTTCTTGTGTTGCTTTCCTTCCAGATTGCTAATACATTCTCCCTCCAGATGGAAGCTCTTCAGATTAACACCTTTAACAAGATCGTTATGGACCAGGTGATTCATCTTACGTAGGTGGATGTGGCCCATTTTTCGATTCCACAGCACTGACTCCTTCTTGGTAGCTTTTGATACGAAGCACTGAGGGTGACCCGTGGTAGTAGTAGCAACGCTCATGTCCAACACGTACAGATCGTTTACCCTTGGTGCTCGCATGATGATCCATTCCTCAGGGATAACAAACCCCGGCTTCAGAATCAAGCATTCCTTGTCAGTAAAATGCGTTGTGTACATTCTGTCACAAATTTGAGACATGATGAGCAGATTGTTCTCCAATTAGGGTATGTAGTTGACTCTTTCAAATGTATCGACATCGTTGGATAATGTGCCCTCCCTGATATTTCTACCGCCTTGATTTCCAGCGAAACCAACATATCCACCATTGAAACCTCTCACATCATATAACAGGGTCTTTCTCCCCGTCATGTACCGGGATGCTCCGCTGTCCATAACCCCCTTTGAAATAGACCTCGGGAGCTCCTGCATGATTCAAAATATGATTAGTTGAAATAAAATTCCCAAGCCTCATCAGACTCGGGTAGCTTGACTTCATCATCATATTTCATTCTGACTTAAGAGGTGGAAAGTTTTTATCGTTTATTTCCAATTCCTTTTCAATTTCCTCTTTAGTCTTAGCATGTGTTAAGTTTTCTGGTGGAACATTTGTTTTGAGATCAGACTTCTCAGTTTGTTCCTTTTTTATTTCCTTTTGAGTAGTCTTTTTGGGAACATACTTCATGACTGGTTTAGTCACAGAAGTTTGTTTCTCTTTCTCTTCATTCAAACTCAAAGGTACATTCATCTTAACCGGTTTGGTTGAAGATGATTGTTTTGCAGCACTCTCAGGAACCTTTGATTTTGATTCATTTGATGCCTTTGTTTGAGATTTCGGCATCCATGTTTGTTGTGAAGGAGCAACCCGTTTGTAAAATTTACCATTTGCTTTTACCGATTGTTTAACAGGTTCAGATTTGGTTTTATCTTTTTAAGATTTTGAAACTTTCCTTTCAACAAACATAGGCGCTTTGTGTAACACCCCGTGTTTTCATAAGTGAAAGTCAAAGTCAAGGTCAAAGTCAACGAACGATTTCGCGCGACTTGACTCGTAGAAATGTCTTTATTTTAATTATATTATGTGGAGTAAGTGTCATACATTGCAATAATCGAATCATGTTAATCGTATTTCAATCGATCTACGACCGTGAACTATAGGAAGTAATAATGCGATAAAGTTAATCAACTGATAATCAAGCTATACTAATCAAATCGACATCAAATCGTAACTCGAGCTATGTATTTTACTTGTTATTATACGTATGTGTGTGTGCCTTACGTGTTACCTGTGCATGTTTATTTATGCTGTGTTGAGATAATCAAGCGAACTCAATCGAACTCGAAGTCTAACTCAAATGTAATCGAACCCGAACCCGAATTCCGAATCGAATCATGTTAATATACGAAGTAGTTGGGACTAAAAGTAATTTGCCCAGGAAACCCTATCGAATCGCTCGCAATCGAAACCGAAGCGTCATCGCACCCGAACGCACCATTCAGTTAACATCCGGACGGATGGTCCATCCGCACGGATTGCCAATCCGCACGGATTGTCAATCCACACGGATGACCAGTCCGCGCGGATAACCAATCCGGGTGACCTGCCATCCGCACGGACCACCCTTTCCCCTTTTGGCATCCTATAAATACCCAGGTCACTCTCCAAACTTTCCACTTTTGGCAAGTGACGTCCGACCTGCACGCATTCTTCACCTTTTCTTCGATTTCTCTCAATCCAGGTAAGATCTCGCCCTAAATCTTGTACATTCTTGATCTATGCACACTTCTACACCTTTCTATCCTTCAAATCTCAACTTTTAACCGTGAAATCGTCAAGATTTGAGGTATTCTCGGGTGACGTCATCATGAAGTTCTCATGAACTTCAAGTGTGACCTCATTCCACCAAGAATAACTCAGATCTAAACGATTTCCACAAGATTTCACAACAACTTCACCTAAATCTAAACTTTTCTAAAGGATAAAAGAGTTGAAAGAAATAAACAAGTTTTCTCCGTCTTTAACCCTCAAAAACGGTGCGAATCTGATCAGTTCTAGTCTTCCACTCAAAATTAGTGATGCACTAGCCCTAGATCTGGATTCTACCCACAAGACACCTGATTTCGGGTTAAACCGGAATGACCATTCTGAGTCGCCGACAGGCCTCGAGTTAGGGTGGTTCCTAGCCGGCTTAGTCATACGAGTAAGAATACGATTCCAAATGGTTGCCACGTAATCAGAACGTCTCGATAAAACGACAACAGAAACCAAGAGTAGACAAATGGAACAACTAGAACGAGAGGCTGTCCGCACGAACAAGCTATCCACACGGACAGACGATCCGGACGGGTTGTCACCCGGACGAACTACACTTGAGACCCACATTCAAAACGAGGTTTGAGTATCGACGAATGAATAATCCGGACGGACGACCTCTGAATGGATTACTCTTCGGATCATGAGATACTAAGATCTTAACAATTTCAAACAATGTCCATCCGCACGGACAAGTTGTCCGCACGGACAGACCATCCGGACGGATTGTCTTTGTCCGTACGAACAAACTATCCGGACGGATTACCACTGTCCGCACGGAATACCAACCGGACGGATTTCACCAATTTCATCAAGTGACTCAGCCTTAGAGACGTGTCCGCACGGATTACCATCCGGATGGATTGTCGTCCGCGCGACCGGCTTGAAGGATAGAGAAGCTTAAAGGTTTTCTAAATACTACAACGAAAACTTCAAAGCACAAGCCATTATACACAAACACATCCTTAGGAAGAAATAATCCACTCGAATAATTATCCGCACGAACATGTTATCCGCGTGAGTGACTAGTCCGTACGAATTGCTAATCCGCACGGATTACTTGTCCGCACGAGTGACTAATCCGGATGGATTATCACTCGCACGGACTACGAATCCGCACGGACTGCCAGTCCGCACGGATGACCTATCCGCACGATCGGTCATCCTACCCACTCTCACTATGTACTGTTTTACACGCCACTTATCGTTACGTTATCGAATCTATTCAGGCTAACCGTACTTGCTGAAAAGCGCTCCCTTCAATCCATAATCGCTGTGAGTATACTCGAACCCTTTTTGCTTTAGCACTTTTGGGTGTTACATACGTTACGAATATTCAACTACAATTATCACACTACTCAAGCTATTTTAACGCTAACCGTTAATGCATGTTATACGTGGCTTATGAATGCTTGTTTGTTATGTTTACACATGGAATGCTGTCTACCTGCCTTAGCAACGATAGTACTATAGTTTGGACTCAGCACCCGTTCACACGGGGGTTGTTAAGGATCTTTTACGTGCATGGATTACAGTGGTAATCATGTATTGTGAACTGCCTCGGGCAGTCAACCCGCAGTCATTAGTATCGATGGATCTATGTCGATAACTAACGTGCTTCATTTCACTATGAGTACGTGTTGGTTATACGTAAATGAATTCGAACTCTATATGCTATTATCAAACTTGTATGCTCACCTTTACATTTTATGTATTGACTTTATTTTAACGTATGTGACAGGTGCTTAGGTTGCTTGTATGCTCTTTGTGCTGTGATGAAATCGAAGCTAGGAACTGGAGTCCTAGAAACCAACGAATAAATTAGTTATGTTTAAATCTGAGTTGTCGGAACAGAATACTTGTCTTGATGTTTGTCTGTAATAATTATTTAACTATTTGAGATACGGTATGGGACGTATTATTTAAATTGAATGGTAATGATAGTTGTTATGGAAACTTCTGGACAATCTGCTTCGCTCAGTGCCACGCCCCGATGATTTCGCCATCGGTTGGGGTGTGACAGATTGGTATCAGAGCCATAACTATAGGGAATTAGGCAAGACTCGACCTAGTCCGGGTCGAAGTCTTAGAGACCTAGTCTATAGTTAGGAACCAACAGACCAACTCGCGCGTATGCATAAACCCGCCACTATCACTCGCTCTTTACATTTATTCTACACTATCATTTCACTCGAAATTTTAATTATGAGCAAGCACTGAGGCCGAGAATAGGTGTGAAAACCGCGAACTTTCGGCTAAAGTCGCTTAATCAACTTGCATTTTAACTACAAACGAGGAGAATTATGCCAAATTAGGAGCGAAATCCACATTTTGATGAATAATCTCCTCCATTTTATCAAAATAGGGACGAAGCTGTTAAGCCAGGGGTGAAACCCTAACCTTGACAACTTGTTCCGCGTATTTTACAAACTCTCACCAAGGTCTCAACAGACGATCTGTAGACACCATAAAACTAGCAGGATTCACGCCAAACGCCCAAGAATCAAGGCCAAGGCACGATCCTGAAAGTTGAAAGTGCATAACAGATCCCCTGTGAATAATTAAACCACCTTGGTTAGTCGAAGTCTACTAGCCGCAGACAATCTATTTCTCGATTTTTAGGTGTTTCAAGTTTTGAGCCAAGACTATTGACTCTGACGATTCGTCGATTTTATGCTTGTTTGTTAGCGTTTTGAGGTACTACTGGTTTCGATCTAATGACTTTTGCTTATGCTACCCACACAACACACCACACATCACCAACAAATCGCTCGCACTATACTACATTCGAACACTCACGAACTTTGAATACTAGGTTTCTGTTTTCTGAATGCCTCTAATGACTAAAAGCGTATGTGTTTTTCCTTGCCTCTGTGCTCTGAATGCTTAGGAATTATGTGATTATGTGCTCTACATGCTTATGTGACTATGCACTGTGTGTTACGCTGTTACGTGAAAGTACGTGTTACTGAGCTTTAGTAAGTAGTAGACGTGTGAGGTAAGATTCGAATACAATGTGTTGAGTTCCATGGCGATGTCTATTGCAGACAATGTCGTCTGGATCCCGTCATGCACTCTCTCGTCAGGAAAAGAGGGACAAACGCCTTGCTTCCATCATCGCGAAAAGTGTAGCTAAGGCCGTGAGTGATGTTTACGAGAACGCCAGCAAATCATCCGAGGAATCGAGGACTGAAGGTCCTAAAGCTGTCGCAAGGCCTTTCAGTTTCAAACAATTCAAGTCACGTGGGCCGAAAGAATTCACAGGCGTAGGAGGTCCTACTGCACTATTTCACTGGATTGACTCTATCGAGGTTACTTTACGACAAAGTGGTTGCCCTGATGACCTTCGAACTCTGAACGCTACCGGTGTTTTCCAGTCCCTTGCTCTAGACTGGTGGACGACCGAGAGGAACAAGCGAGGGAATGATGCAGCCTACGGTCTGTCGTGGGACGAGCTCAAGGAAGTCATGCTAGAGGAATTATGCCCTCCTCACGAACGTCAAAAGCTTGAAGATGAATTTTGGCACATACATCAGAAGGATGGAGACAATGCTGGTCTCACTGCTTGCTTCAAACAGCTCAGCATTATCTGTCCTGACCAAGTCAAGACCCCGGAGATCACCATCAAGAAGTATATCCAAGCTTTGCCCGACTGCGTTGCTAATTTCGTGCAAGCGGCTAAGACTACCATGATCGAAGAAACCTATCTGCTAGCCGCTAAAATCAATGACAAAAGGGTTAAGGCTGGGGTATGGGATAAGACCTCCAAGCATCTGCATCAAGCTACCACTACCGCACCAACTGTTGAACCCACCTCATCAAGCAGCAAGAGAAAGAACAAGAGAAAGAACAGCTCCAGCAACAAGAACTGTGCGATTACTGCCGCACCGATCCAAGCTGTACCTGCCCAACAGCGTCAAGTAGCGGCGCCTGTGGCCAATGCACCGCCTGCAAAGCGTGCATATACTGGACCACACCCGCTCTGCCCTACTTGCACCTACCACCACCCGACTGCTATTCAATGCCGCTTCTGTGCTCACTGCAATGTATACGGCCACTTTACCGCCAATTGCCGTATTCATTAAACTCCTGCAAATCAAGCTCTACTCACTGCCCCACAGGGTCAACAAGCTCCTCCGACACCCGCAGTCAAAGCCAGAGCCTGCTTCACGTGTGGCGACCCGAATCATTTCGCCAACATGTGCCCGAACAGGGTAGTGAAACAAGAACCGCAACAGCAGCAGCCACAACAGCAACAACAACATCAACAGCAACAACAGGCCGCACGCGCCAGAACTTTCAACCTCAACGTGCGTCAAGCCCAGGCCGACAACAACGTGGTCAATGGTACGTTCCTTGTGAATGGTATTTATGCTTCATGTTTGTTTGATACTGGAGCCGATAATTGCTTTGTGTCGCTCGAATTTGAGAAACTCCTTAGTCGTAAACGTTCTCAACTCTCCTCTGCATTCGATGTTGAAGTCGCTACCGGAAGAACCGTCGCTGTTAATTCTGTTATCCGTGATTGTACTCTCGAGCTCAACAATCACATCTTTCCGGTTGACCTTATTCCGATGCAACTCGGAAGCTTCGACGTCATAGTAGGCATGGACTTTCTTCGAGAAAACCATGCTGAAGTTGTGTGCTTCGATAAGATGATTCGATTTTCGCTCGCGAACGGTGATTCATTATGTGTTTATGGTGATACTACTTCGAAAGGTCTCAAGCTTATGTCATGCCTACAAGCTAGCAAGTATCTCCGCAAGGAATACAGGGCCTTCTTGGCTAACGTTGTAGCAGCGGAGAAGGAAAAGAAAGAGAAGAAGGAAGTGAAAGACGTTCCTGTGGTTCGAGAATTTCATAATGTTTTTCCAGAGGATCTTCCCGGACTACCTCCAAGTCGTGATATCGACTTTCGTATTGACCTCATTCCAGGAGCTAACCCTATTGCCAAAGCTCCTTATCGCCTCGCGCCGTCTGAAATGCGCGAACTGTAACACCCCGAAAACGGGTTTGATAGTCAAACCACGTTAATATTAATGAACGGGTAAAATACCGTTAGTGGTAAAAAGTAACCCGGTAAATATTAGGATTTAAATAAATAAACCTAATATTAAATAAAAGAGAATAAATGTTTTTGAGAAAATAAAGTTCGTAAGAGCCCGAGCTAACGGGACTTAAAAATAAAACGGGTTAAAACTACCGAAACCCATTAAACGAACTAGGAATAATTAACCTAGTTAGTAACGAGTAATTAAGTAAAAACTAGAAAGAAAAATAAGAACTAGTGAACCTTTCATAAAAGGTTGGAACAAAAGGGACCAAAGTTGTAACAAAAGAAACTTGTGTTTTATAAACAAAAATTTTACACAAAACACACATAGTGTGTGTGTGTGTGGATCGTACATCAGGAGCAAGAACAAGAGCTCAAACCCTAGTTCACCCAAAATCAACAAATTGAATGTCAAATCTAGCCCAAATCAAATGCATGAACACAAATTCGTGATCACCTAAGCTTAGGGATCATAAGGTATGTAGAATTTCGATGATTTGTGAAGTTGTGAAATATGAAGAAACATCATAATCTGCGAATTAGGTGTGAATCATAGAGGTTATGGCTAAATTGTGATGTGTACTTGCTTAGGAACAAAACCCTAAGTGTGAATTATACATATGTTGCCATGATTTGAATGCCTAGATGAATTACCACATTTAGATAAGTGGGTTTTACTAATATGATGAAATTTATGATATAATCATGTTAGAATCATCATATTGGGTAGTAGAAGAAAGGAACTTGAACAAATTATAAGTTGAGTGTATGTTCATACAAGAATTGAAATGGGTTTTTATATGTTATGATGAAATCGGTAATTTCATCCATGTAAATAGATGTATGTAATTGTGTTATGCACTAGTTTATATGAATAACTTGATTAGATAAGGTGTTCGAATGAATGCTAGTGGTATGATGAAACGGGTCTCACTTATAGAGGAGAACCCTTAGTTCTTGTGAAAATAAATAAATAAGTTAGATTTAATAATCACTTGAACTAGTTGAAGTATTGGAAATATAATGAAACGGGTCAAAAGATTTGTTAAACGGTGGCTTAAAAGAACGCCTACCGGGTGATTTGAGAAATACCTAAACTAGTTGATAAACTTGAATGTGCATTTTATATACTAATGGGCATTTGACTTTTTAAAAGTCAAACCGACCTACAATACGATGAATGATAATTTTTATATGAAATACGTAAGGTGGAATAGTCATAATTGATAATGACTAATCTAACCGTCTTACGAATTATAATGATAGTTTGACGCTTAACAAACTAGATGGAAGCTTGGGAAGGAAGCGGGTCAAACGGATTGAGCACGCGGAAAAGAATAACCAGATGCAAGGTAAGTAAAGCTTACACCTTCTAGAATAGAATACTTACTTTTATAATGGATAGCATTGTGAATACTAAAATGGACATGGTTTTCGCGGGCATTTTGTCAATAAAATAGTTATTGATAGCAAACAGGTCCGTTATTTGCAAAACTGTTTCGGGGTCTTAAACACTTAGTTTTGACTCCATATGTGGTCAGAAGTGGTATAACAATATAAATGATGATTGGTAATTTTTATAAACCTTTCGGAAGTTGTTTAACGTGGTTTTCGCGGACGTTTTGTCAACAAAATAGTTGTTGACAGCAAGCAGATCCGTATTTGCAGAAATTGTTTCGAGGCCTTAAACACTTAGTTTTGACTCAATATTT
>JARYGA010018510.1:0-10885 GCA_030545235.1 Helianthus tuberosus | reverse complement strand
GGCACTTTGGAAGAAACCGTATACATGCACCAGCCTATGGGATTTCGACACCGAGATTTTCCAGATCATGTTTGTCGCCTTCGTAAGTCTCTCTACGGGTTAAAACAGGCCCCACGGGCCTGGTACCAGTGGTTCACTGATTTTGTCAACTTACAAGGTTTTCGTCAAAGTAAGTCAGACAATTCCTTATTTATTTATCATCATGGGGCTTACACCGCTTATCTCCTCATATACGTGGACGACATTATCCTCACCACGTCCAATGAAACTCTTCGGACTCGTTTGGTGCAGACATTATCGAGTGAGTTTGCCATGAAGGACTTGGGGCCTCTTTCATATTTCTTGGGCATTCACGTCACCAGGAAAGGTGACACTATGTTTCTTTCACAGCAGGCTTATGTCCAAGACATCATTCATCGGGCTTCTATGGACTCGTGCAAACCGGTTAACACCCCAGTTGACACCCAGTCCAAACTATCTGCTGACTCCGGACCGCTTCATGACGACCCGTCTACTTACCGCAGCCTGGCTGGTGCTCTACAGTACCTTACTTTCACTAGGCCAGACATTTCTTATGCGGTTCAGCAGATTTGCATGCACATGCACGCACCCCGTCTGGATCACTGGAACGCCTTGAAACGTATCATTCGGTATCTTCAGGGGACCTCGGATCATGGTCTTCACTTGGGGTCGGTTCCCAAGATATCCCTGGTAGCTTATACAGACGCTGACTGGGCTGGTTGCCCAGATACTCGCCGCTCCACATCAGGTTATTGTGTCTACTTGGGAGACGACTTGATCTCTTGGTCTTCGAAACGACAGTCCACCATCTCCAGATCGAGTGCTGAAGCCGAATACCGGGGCGTGGCAAATGTTGTTGCGGATATCTGCTGGTTACGCAACCTCCTTCTCGAACTCCATCATCCTCTTCCCCGAGCCACTCTCGTCTACTGTGACAATGTTAGTGCGGTGTCTCTCTCTGGTAATCCTGTTCAACACCAACGTACTAAACATATTGAGCTCGACATACATTTCGTTCACGAACAGGTTCAACGTGGCCACATTCGAGTACTGCATGTTCCATCCCGCCTTCAGATTGCGGATATTTTCACCAAGGGTCTCCCTCGCGTTTTATTTGATGATTTTCGGACCAGTCTCAACATCGGTCCTCCCGACGTCTCAACTGCGGGGGTGTATTAATATGTGTTATATATGGTAAATTGTAATTATAATTATTATGTAATTATCACTCCTCAATTATAGGAGATCCATTGTATTATTTAAGGTGGTCGATATCAATGAAATTGACAAGTTGAATCAATCATCTTACACTCATGTATGTATGTATGTATGTATGTATGTATGTATGTATGTATGTATGTATGTATGTATGTATGTATGTATGTATGTATGTATGTATGTATGTATGTAAACTGTTTTGAATCTCATCATGTTCAAAGAATTCGAACAGTATGTTATTGCCTTACCTTGTTTGAATTGAACTGCAAACAATCATTTGTTATTGTTTTAAATTTCGCTGTATTCTGTCCAATATATTTAAAACGTTCACTTGGATCCACTGCAACTTAATTTTGATTGTTTGACACGAATACTTGCTGAAAACCTATTCTATCAACTATGTGTTCAGATTAAGGTTTGTAATTATAGTGATTGTCTTCAATTCCTATATATATGGTTCATATTAAGGTTGATCATTATGGTGATTGGGTGTGTTGCTTCAGGTTGGTGATGGATGTAAAGAAGAAGAAGATGATAGGGGGTAGGGTGAGGGTGGGGTAGGTTGTGGGGCCCACTTGAAAATTTACTTATTAATTAGATTTTTTTATTTATTAAATGCTCGGATAGTTCGTGTGGTTTGCCCTTTTTAAGGAAAGAGTATTTTTGTCATTTCACACCCTCTTAACTAAGAAAACTAACTGGTGTTAGGCATAGGGACTATCCGAGAACGAAAATTAAAAAGTTAGGGACTATAGCTGTAATTTTAGAAAGTTGGGGATTAAAGGTGAAAAAAGGGTAAACCACAAGGACTATCCGGACATTTAACTCTTATTTATATTTATACAGACTATTAAATCATGAAAATCTCAAAGGTTGCATGTCTAACCTTTAATTTAATCAATAAATTCCTTTAATTAAAATAAAACTTTTATTTAATTCCTTAATTTAATTCAATTAATGGAAGACATAAGTGGGCATGAATTCCATGGATGAAATGTCTAGATTGCCCTCAAAGTGTCTTAAAACTTTGGACAATGTCCAAGTTCCCCCCCCCCCCTCTAAAATGGCTTGCTTCATTTGTACATGGTGCTACAAGATTTGTATCTAGGCAAAATTACGAAAAGGGTAGAAAACCCAGTTCTCTTAATATAGTATATAGATATATAGATATAGATAAATGGTGATTCGCACCACGTCAGCGTCTACTTAATAGGGAGCTTCATTGTTAACTTGTCTGCAGTAGGATAAAGCCCCATAAAACCGTTTTCATCATTACTCAATTTTTTTTAATTTGAATTATTAAATAATAAACATTATATAAAAAAATAAATATCAAAACAACATTTAAAAATAAGATGTTTTATTAAACTAGAATAAAAACGATTACAACCCAACTAATTTAAAACAATGCATAGAAATTTAAAACAAAACGACTTAATTGTTAAAATAGGCACATAAAGTTCTCCAAGCGCAAGATGATGACGGAAGTTTGTGCCCTGATTTAGTTGGTAGTCAACGTAGGAAGCCTCAATCACATGTTCTTTAGTTATGCCCTCTTCGTGGTTCATGGCATGATGGAAGAGCATCTTAAAAACCCCACAACTTGCTCGCATCATAAGCCACCTCTCATTAATGTGATCCAAGTTATGATGTTTACAACCACTTGTTGACGAAAGTGCGTTAAAATCGCGTTCCAAGTAGCAACATGATTTGGTGCTTGCCCTTGCTCCTTGCCCTTGCTCCTCAACATGCACCCAACTGGTAGCCAAAGCGGTGTCGTCCTCTTCGATCAAACGGTTCACCATAAGATGGTTGAAATTGTGATATAAATGATTGAAATTGAGGTGTGAATGGTGGTAAAAAATGATGAAGATTATGGATTTATATCGGGTATGTGGGGATAAAATTTGATTTTTTTTTAAATTGATTACATATAACAGTAAAAGAAAACAATAAAATCTCTCACTAGCTGTTGGCGCTCACCAACCAACTCACGGACTCATCGATAGCCCCCATCCCCTAACTTGTCACGGCCGATGTGCGGGTGCCATCCGGGTGCCATCATGCCTAGGTGGCATGGGATGCCACCCGACACACTTCAGCCTAAAAATAATGTTCATATTTACTTATTTCTTAAATATGATTTTATGATTTTTTATAGAGTAAAATGCCAGAATGGTCCTTGAGATTAGGTCACTTTTGCCAATTCAGTCGAAAAATCAAACCTTTTGTATGTCTAAAAATCAAACCTTTTGTATCTGGGTCTCTGAGGTTTTATTTTTTGTTGCCATTTTCATCTAATTGGCAAACTGTGTTAGAAGTTTCTGTTAACTTATCCTTTTTTTTGTCGTTTTCCTCATTTAATTAAAATATATTGTGGCATAAAATAGCGATTATACCCTTCATTTAAATGAGAAAAACGACAAAAAATGAGAAGTTAACATAAAATTCTAAGCCAGATTGCCAATTGGATGAAAATGGCATCAAAAATAAACCTCAGGTACCCAAACACAAAAAGTTTCATTTTTGAACTGAAGTGGCAATAGTAACCCAAACTCAGGGATCATTTTAGCATTTTACTTTTTTTTATATATCCATTTTTAGGGTCAGGATATAATAAGAAGTTTATTTGGGTAGGAATGCTAACAAGTAATCTTGACCATCTATATCTATTTATTAATCAAGAGCTAAGATTAAATAAGTGAAATTGAAGAAAAAAAAGAGGCGCGTGTGTTATGGGTGAAATTCTGAGCCCATATCCTGACTTTGTATCTTGATTTTTTATTAGTTGTATATGATCAGGATACCGGATCAGGATACCGATCAGGATACCGTATCAGGATACCGGGTCAGGATATTGATAATATCCTGAGGCAGTATCCTGACTATTACTAACGATTGGCTTGTAAAACGTTGGTTGCAAGGTACCAACGTTAAAAGACTTGATCTACCTGAAGATTCGCTCAAGGTGGTTGAAAAATGGACGTTGATGGTGGAAGGATGGGTCTTGTAACGGTCAAAAAGGCATATTCCGCGAGAATATCGGATGTTGGTCAATGTTGTTGACATTGTAACGGTTATATGAGCTGAAGACCCGGTTTTGTAGTCAATAAGCACGTGGAAAACGAGTAGAAGCAGCCCCCAACGTTCAGAATGGAATATTCCAAAGTATCCCGGAATAATAGGATAGTTTGTTGGTTTCTTTTACTATAAAAGGGATTGATCGGATCATAGGTAGACACAACTTTTCCACTCACTTTCACTCACACACTTTACTCTCTAGCTTCTAGCAATCACTAAACACACAACACTTGTATTCGAATTACATTGTAACACATAGTCGATCCGCATCATATCCTGCACTGTATCCTGTTATTCAAGCAATAAGAAGAACAAGGCAGCCGACGATTGTCAGCTCCCGAGGTTTTATGCCGGAGATCTAGATTGATCAAGGGCTTTCCTCGTACATCACGTGTCAACCTTTACATTTTCGCTCATTGTTTGATTGTAGATACAGCTCTATATCCTGAGCCGTATCCTGAAACTGTTTTCACAACTAATTTGGTTAACACATTTTGCACACATATTTCTAGCACACTACCTCACTCAACTAATTTGATCACTTAATTGCTTCGGTAATTTTTGACCAAAACAATTTGGCGCCCACCGTGGGGCAAGTGGTGCTCTCTTTACTAATTTTTTTTGTGAAATCGTTAATCGGTTTTTTGTTTTCAAAACTTTTTGCCACATCATTTACAATGGCCTCTAGATCAAACATGAGCTCTTCCACTGTGTCGGCTACAACTTCCGCAACTATTGGCTCGGTGCTTCTACCACCTCCTCCAAGGATTCCAGCTTCTTCATTTACTCAAGATGTTATCCCTACTCGGAGTGTTCAGGAATCTGCTCCCATTTTAGCTTCTAATGATGAAATTCTAACCATGTTTGGAAGTGTGTAGGAACAAATGAGGCAGCAACAGGAAACAAACCAAATGCTGTTGAAGGAAATGCAACTCCTGAAGTCTGGCTCGAGCAGATCTGCTAAGGATATCGTCACTCCCTTACAACCCAGAACTTTGAACTTCAGTTCGGCTATGTATACTGAAGATAATAGGGGGAATATTATGCCTAACCATTCCCAGAATCATACTCCTGAAATATCCTCCTCGATCAGGATGTCAACTTTGAGGAGCTCAGGATATGCTTCAGGATATGGCCAGAATCCTCAGACTGGTAACATGTCAAATAATAATATTCATGCTACTAATAATGGTGGATCTTTGTAGGATGCAGGTATGACGTCAACATTTACTAGGGAGCTTCAGAAATTAAAGGACATGATATCCAGTGTACATGGAGTGGTCCAGCCAATTCCGGAAGTGTCCCAAGACAACCACAGGATATGTCGTTTCGCACATCCTATCTGTGATGCTGAGATCCCGAAGAGATTTCAAACCCCTAACATGAAGCTGTGTGATGGGACGACGGATCCTGAGGAGCATATTGCCCAGTATAGGGAGACTCTACAGCCCAGGATGCTAAACTTTAGTTCAGTAACATTTACCGAGGATAATCAAGGCAACATGATACCAAGTCAGTCCCGGAGCGACATGCTGGAGATACCATTGTCTGCCAGGATATCGACCGTGAGGGATCCGGGATATGATCCAGGATATGGTCTGGGATATGGCCCAGGATATGGCAAAAGTCAACAGGCTGGTAACGTGTTTGCCAATATCAGTACCCCTGCTACTAATATTTATGATTCTTTGCAGGATATAGGTGTAACACCAGCATTGACCAGGGAACTTCAAAAGTTGAAGGATATGATATCAAGCATTCCTGGAGTAGTGCAGCCTATACCGGAAGTATCTCAGGATAGTCACAGGGTATCCTGATTTGCTCATCCAATTTGTGATGCTGAAATTCCAAAAAGATTCCAGACTCCCAGCATGAAGTTGTATGATGGGATGACAGATCCTGAGGGGTATATTGCCCAGAATAGGGATAGTATGGAAATAAATCCAATCCTACCAGAACTTAAGGAAGCATGCTTATACAAAGGCTTCGGTTCAACTTTAACAGGATCGGCCTTAAAATGGCTTTTAAATGTTCCACCTTATTCAATTACATCATTTTCTCATTTAGTTAATTTGTTTATCAGTCAATTTTCTTGTAGCAGGAGCTTTGAGATACTAACAAGTGATCTTTACAGGATAACACAAGGATCACAAAAATCCCTAAGGGATTATGCTAACACATTTAGTAGAGAATCCCTGGATATCCCGAACCTTGATATTGCTACGGCAGTACAAGCGTTCAAAATGGGGTTACAGAAGGATTGTCAATTTTATCAGGATCTTGTAATGAATCCTTGCAGGAATTCAGATGAAGCTCGGAATAGGGCTTTGAGATACATAAGGCTTGAAGATGATAAGAAAATGCATGAGAGGATGAACACATCTTCAACATATGAATTGACGAATAGGAAGTCGGAATCTTCCTACAAACAGTATTGTTCAAAGCCATATGCTAAGAACGATAATAAGAAAGTGAATGCTGTTGAAGACGAGGATCCTGAAGAATATCCTGAAATCCCAGAGTATTGTTTTTCTGTAAATGTTCCTGAGTTAATGTATGCTATGCAGGGACTAGGGGACAAAGCTAGGTGGCCGAAAAAGAATCCAAGGAATACAGGTTGGAAGGATAAATCTAAATAATGTGCCTTCCATGAAGACTTTGGGCATATGACAGATGATTCCATTGCCCTGAAGAAAGAAGTAAGCTATCTGCTGAGCAAAGGATATCTGAAGGATATCCTGGGAAGAAAGAAGAATAAGGGTCAGGATACTGGGAAGGATCCTGAACGAGCAGCATCACCTCCTGCAGATACCAAGATAATTAACTTTATTTCAGGAGGATCCGATATCTGTGGGACCTCTTATTCTGCAGCAAAAAATACATGCAAAAGAGGCTAAGGCAGAAAGGGGAGCTAAGCCAACCAGGATGTCAACCCTCACAACTGATAAAGTGATCACGTTCGGCAGTGATGACAGGGATACTGTCCAGGATCCTCACCATGATGCTTTGGTAATAACTTTATATGTTGCTAATGATTTTGTGCGCATGATACTGGTGAATAATGGCAGCTCCGCCAATATAATTCCGCTGGAAACACTGAGGAGGATAAATGTATCCCCGATGGATATTACATCGAAATCCACTGTGCTTGTTGGGTTCAGTAGAGAAGCCAGGAGTACCGTGGGAGAAATAAAGTTGCATGTGTATGTTGAAGGGGTCAACTCAATGCAACGCTTCTGTGTCATGGACTCCTTATCCTGCTACAATATTATATTGGGTAGGCCATGGATCCATGACATGAAGGCTGTGCCATCGACTTATCATCAGCGCATCAAGATCCCTACCCCTTGGGGGTTGTCAAAGTTGATAGTGATCAGCAGGAGGCGAAGGAGTGTTACTCATCCTCGATGAAATCCTCAACCAAGCCCAATGCAACATAGCAATTAAAGATACGAGCCCAGGATATCACGGAGTGTTCAGAGCAGGATGTTAAGAAAATTATCCTGGACCAGGATAATCCAGATATCTTGGTGGAACCAATATCCCTCAGAATATTGAGGAACAACTTACTAACTTTTTGAAATGCGAGATATCCACGTTTGCATGAAAACACGAAGACATGACAGGATTTCAGCAGATCCAAATGGAACCTTCTGACCAGGAGGATACTGCCTTCATGACACCAACAGGTATTTATTGTTATACAGCTATGCCTTTTGGTTTGAAAAATGCAGGTGCAACATGCCAAAGATTGGTAAACATGATGTTCAAAGACAAACTGGGGGACACTATGGAGTATAACATGAAGCTAAATCCTGCTAAATGTCATTTCGGAGTGGGGGCAGGAAAGTTTCTAGGATATATGGTGACCAAAAGAGGGATAGAGGCGAGCCCGGAGCAGATTAAAGCCATCTTGGATATCAAATCACCTTCGAATATGAAGGATGTTCAACGCTTAACAGGGCGAGTGGCAGCATTGAACATATTTATTTCAAGATCCTCAGAGAAATGCAAGGAGTTTTATGATATCCTGAAGAAGAACAAGAAATTTGAATGGGGTGAAAAGCATGAAGCAGCCCTGCAGGATTTGAAACGGTATCTTTCAACCGCACCTCTATTGATGAAGCCCGAAAATGGTGAACCACTATCCCTGTACCTTGATGTGTCAGGGAATGCTGTAAGTGCCGTTCTTATAAAAGACCATGAAGGTCAGCAGTATCCTGTTTATTATGTTAGTAAAAGTTTGTTAGATGCTGAAACTAGGTATTCTCATTTAGAAAAATTGATATTAGCTCTAGTCATGGCATCAACGAAACTTAGGCATTATTTCGAGACACATAGGATACATGTTAAAACGAATTATCCTGTCAAAAATGTGCTTAGGAAACCAGAGATGTCAGGCAGGATGGCCAAGTGGTCAGTAAAGTTGAGTGCTTATGATTTAGTATATGAACCTAGAAGTGCCATAAAATCTCAGGCTTTAGCTGACTTTGTGGCTGATTTTAGTAGTGACATTCAGGATGAGGTAGATCTAGAAGTTCAACAGCTAGGAGAATCCTCAGGATCCTGGATATTATATACTGATGGTGCATCTAATGTAAGAGGTGTAGGATTAGGAATACAACTAAAATCGCCACAGGGGGACATATTACCCCAGGCTATTAGGTGTGAATTTCCTGCTACTAATAATGAAGCAGAGTATGAGGCTTTAATTGCAGGATTAGAGTTGGCTAAGAGCATGAGTATCAAAAATTTGCAAGTATACGTGGACTCTTTGTTAATTACTAACCATTTTAATGGATCCTATGCAGTTAAGGGAGAGAAATTAATCGAATACCTCGATATTCTCAAAAAATTAGCAGGATATTTCGATGTTTTTATACTTGAACAGGTACCAAGGGAAGATAATGCTGAAGCGGATGCCCTAGCAAATTTGGGATCATCGATCAGGATACCTGAAGGGACGCAAATACCAATATTACATGTCTTATATCCTGCAACGAATCCTCAGGATAAAGAAGTAACTAGTATACAGAATCCTGGAGTAGAATATCCTGAGGAGGATCCTAAATCCTGGACGACTCCAATCATGAGATATCTCAAAGAAGGACACATCCCCGGAGATCAAAATCCTAAGGCATTTAGGATGAAGGTATCACGATTCACTATTATAAATAATATTTTATATAAGAAATCTCTTGCAGGACCGTATTTGAGGTGCTTGGAGGATCCTGAAGCCAAAGAAGTACTTCAGGATATACATGAAGGGGATTGTGGTAATCATACTGGGGGCAGATCTTTATTCTCGAAAGTATTGAGAACAGGATACTATTGGCCGACAATGAAGAAAGATGCTGCAGAATATGCTCGAAGATGTGATGCATGTCAGAGGCATAGCAACATATTGCACCAACCGGCTGAACCATTATAGCTTCCCCTTTGCCATTCATGAAATGGGGAATGGACATAGTAGGAAAGTTGTCGAAAGCTCCGGGAGGAAGAGTTTTTATGCTAGCAATGACTGACTATTTTTCTAAATGGGTTGAAGCTGAAGCATTTGTTCAAGTTAGAGACCAAGAAGTAGTATCCTTCATAAAGAGAAATATCCTGACCAGGTTTGGAGTACCAGCTGAGATAATCTATGACAATGGTTCTCAGTTCATAAGTAAGAGGACTACTGACTTTTGCAAGAGTTGGGGAATCAAAATGATCACATCTACTCCGGTGCATCCTCAAGCAAATGGGCAAGCAGAATCCTCAAACAAGATAATAGTCAACAACCAGAAAAAGAGACTAGGAGCTAAAAATGGAAGATGGGCAGAAGAACTACCTTTTGTTTTGTGGGCTGATAGAACAAAAATAAAGAGTGCAACTGGCCAAACCCCTTTCTCCTTAGTATTTGGAGCAGAGGCAGTAATCCCAACAGAGATGATAATACCTACAGCAAGATCTAACCTCCGGGATCCTAAGCAGAATCCTGAAGCTATGTGCCAAGAGTTAGACACTGTGGGTGAAACAAGAGATGCAGCGAAGCTAAGGATGGCAACATATCAACAGAGGATACCCAGAGCATATAGCAAGAATATAAGGACTAGAATGTTTCAAGTTAGAAATTGGGTACTAAGGAAGGCTTTTCAGAATACTATTAATCCTGCTAATGGAAAGTTAGCTCCTAAGTGGGAAGGACCTTATGAGATTAAATCGGAATCCGGAAAAGGAGCATACCGGCTTAAGAATATGGAGGGGGATATACTACCAAGATCCTAGAATGCTATACATCTCAAAGCCTATTTCAAGTGAGTTTAGAATTTAATTTCTAACTCGGGATGGTATGAATTCTATCTCTTTTAAATATAATTCTATTTTATTTGAACCCAATACTGACTTAAGCATCGGAGAGGTGCTAGCCAGGCTAACACCCACTTTAGTTTAAGGTTGTTTTGCAGTATATGCCTCGGGATATAGCTCCAGGATATGCACTCAGGATACTTCGAAAGATTAGAGGATTGGCCCCCTCTCTCACGTTTAAGGGATCCTGATCCCTTCACAGGTTTAAAGGTATTCA
>JARYGA010018509.1:0-55642 GCA_030545235.1 Helianthus tuberosus | reverse complement strand
CCATTAGAACCGTATTTCATAGTACATAAATATAGACTTCAGAAAATACATTTTTCATTTAGTTAAGGTCCTGTTACAGCCAATTAAAGTCTGCTGAAAGTGCAAGTCAGCATGCTGTTTTAAAGGTTAAATGTTACTAAAACGCACCCATACGTTCGCCATCCTTTCTAATACGATTAAAATCAGATCATGAGTTTGTTACAGCAGATTATGGTTTGTTTATTTCAGATTTATCATCATTTAACCATACATCTTCTCTAGTTAGTTTAAACTTCAAGACTTTGATGATGTTCTTTAGAGTTCTTAATATTTCATCGTTCTTTCGACTATTAACCACCAAAAATATGAACAAGATGAAGATTTAGAACACTTACTACTAGCACAAGGCTAGGGAAGTTTCAAAGCGTAATAGTGGTGGATAAAAGAAAACGAGAGCGGTCCTTGAGCTTCCGAACACACCAAGCTTCGTTGTATGATCACTTGCACCCTTGGGTATGTATAGAATGCTTGAAGGAGCACTTGAAGGTGATGATATGGTGGTGGTATGGTGGCAGCCGAAATGGGTGGTGTAGAGGGAGAGAGAAACTTGTTTGTTGTTGGTGTTTTATGAAATGGAGGTTATAACCTCTCATGTTTATTTATAAACCATTTCCCCATTGTCCATCATATAATATGTCTTCAAGATATGGAACATGTGCCATTTAAACAATTAAGAAAATGGGTGTGGGTGTACCCACACCATGACCGTGAGTAGGGGGTAGGGGGGTTATGGTTGAGTTTTGATGATATAGTTAGTGATCTAGTTGGAAACAAATGGTGTCTAGTTAGAATATTTAGTGTTATGAAATATAAAGGGTGTTAGGGTGTTCGGGGACCCTAACTAGCTCAGAAAAGTAAAAACAATATGTTTGGCAATATTTTTATGTTCCGGGTAAAGTCCGGTTGTTCGGTTGGATACTGACCCGTTAAAGTGCTAAATAAAGCTATAAGGTGTCGTTTATGTTATTTTTAGTGACACAATAAATTACCAACACTTTGGAAAGTGTCTGGAATTGTTTTACCAAATTTTTGCACTTTACTAGTTATGCTAAATGATGAATTTTTGTATAAAGTGCTGAATTTTGGTTAATTAGTGCAGAATTCTGCACTGTAAGTATGTTTTAGGCACATCCGGTCACTATAACTATCACCTAGTGACGCAGTTTTACAATCCTCATCTCCCTACACTCCCTGCTAGTGTAGTAATCTATTCCCGGCTCATACTGGCCTCAGAGACAATGTCTGTCTAGTGCTGGCAATGTCAGCATGTTTACTGGGTTATCCGTATAGTGTGTTCACTGTGCTTTTGTGCATCAAGGTTGTCACTAATGTTTGCGTGTAAATAATAGAGTGACAGTAATAAGGTATGATGCATGAGCATGTATGTATCAGCAAACAGAAAGTAGTTTATTCAGAATTGTATTCAAGCACAGTAATTAGTAATCAAGCACAGTGATTAAGCATTAATTAAATATTAATTAATTGTACAGATACCTGGATTTGTGAGGGTTGTCACAGGTAACCACTAGTGTGTTTCCATTACCCACTGGTGTGTTTACTAAGGTAACCACTTCTGAGGAAAGAAGTCCCCAGTACCAAGAACAAGGGGCATCAGTGGATGATTTTTGAGAAACTTTTCCTAAGTCAACTACTGATACAACCACTGTGAGTGGGAAATCAAATGATCCCATTCATTTGGGTGATGGTTTAAAATACAAAGAATTGACGGAGAGGGTTGATAAAACTGAAACATCTGTTGTAGATATAAAAATATGCTACAACAGTTGTTACAATCTCAAAAGGCTACATCCACTGCTGCAACATCTGCTCCATCCCCTACTGAGCTATGGCATATGTTTCAACCTATGCTTCACAAACAGAGACAGTATGCTGATCAACAACATGAGGTTCAACTTCAAATGTTCATAAATGTGATGGAAGCTAGGTACAAAGATACACAAGCTGATATAAAGGCAATCAAGGCCCATTTGCTTCAAACCACTGGCACTTCTCCTCCTACCATCATTTATGTTGAAAACCATGATGATGCCAAAAGGGGGAGAAAGGTAAAAAGGGAAAAGAAGGTCTATATCTGCCACCAGATCCAATGTCTAAACTTGTGGTAGAAATTCCAAAGCCAGATGGATCAAAGAAGGTTGATGTGACTCCCTGCTAGTGTAGTAATCTATTCCCGGCTCATATTGGCCTCAGAGACAATGTCTGTCTAGTGCTGGCAATGTCAGCATGTTTACTGGGTTATCCTTATAGTGTGCTCACTGTGCTTTTGTGCATCAAGGTTGTCACTAATGTTTGCGTGTAAATAATAGAGTGACAGTAATAAGGTATGATGCATGAGCATGTATGTATCAGCAAACATAAAGTAGTTTATTCATAATTGTATTCAAGCACAGTAATTAGTAATCAAGCACAGTGATTAAGCATTAATTAAATATTAATTAATTGTACGGATACCTGGATTTGTGAGGGTTGTCACATTCTCCCCCCGTTAAAGAAATTTCGTCCTCGAAATTTGTACTTCCTTAACTCCTTATGGTTAAGTCACACATGAATAATATCGAAGTAAATAATCTTCAAAGCGAAACAATCATTACTCACATTAGGTGAGTCCAAGAATATATAACAACCCGAATCCTAGGGTTGAAAGGTGTGTGCTTTCAGCATTTGATGTCAAATGTACGAGACGTATTTGACGTATAGGCTAGCGTAATTAAGCTATCAGGGGGGGTTTCCTCAAAAGAGGAGTTTTAACTAATAAGGTTCTCAATGACCGTTCGCAATATGCAAACGAGTTTTTCATGAACCATAGCATCCGCTATATGAATTCAAAATAAACAACTCAAATGAAATAGTAAGTTAATCTGTCAACTCCCGAGTAGATGAATGGTAAGGTTTGGTGAGTTGAAAATTTTGAACTGCGTGAATACGCCGAGTGAATACAAGCGAATCTGGTGTATCCTTGCCTTAATTAGTAGTTGCATCAGAAATGTTTGAATGACGAGTCAAGCAAAAATATATGTAGTTTTCCGTGAAACGGTTGACCATGATTAGCACAAGCTACAAGTTTGTAATGACACCACAAGGTGTCGTAGTGACATAATTCAAGTATAGTGGTGACTTGAACCAATTCACCGAGTTGGAAACCAAATAAAAGTTTAACGAAGCAAGCCAAAAGATTTGATTTACACAATGTCATAGAGTTTTCAGTTGAACATGGAACACCAAAGAGCAATTGTTAGAAGATGAAAAAGCGTTAAGAACTGTAAGGCATTCGATTGACAACGAAAGAATCGTTAGGAGGTACATTGTGCTTATGAAATGAATATATGTACCATTGCCTTAACACACAATTGTGTTAAGACTGCTTTGATTGTGAATATCAAAATGGATTGTTAACAAATACATAGGTAATTAAATCCGAATATGAAATGAGCAACCCAATTAGCGCAAGCTTCAATTCTGTGAAAGTATCACTACAAGGTATCGAAATCAATCAACGATTTAGTGGAGTCGTAGACCAACCGAATTTGCTACGACTCAAAATGAAAGAATTCTGCAAAAATACATGAATATGATGTTCCCAATACATCATATGACGTCTGAAACTGAATATGCGAAGTGGATAAGTTCAAGTAATCGAACTTAATCTCAGTGTAGCTCGGCAATAAAAGTATGTATCAACAAAGGAAATCTCGGCATGGTAACAAAATAAACCATGAATGTAATTTGTAATAAGGAAGTCCAAGAGAGTGTGTTGACTTGATAGCAAACTAGTCAACAATTTTCAATAATGTAGGTCATTCGAGTCACAAACCAGTAATTAGATTTAGCAACGTAATATTTGAACTTTAATGAAGCGTTCATTCGAAATGAAACCGCATGCGTCGCAAAAGGTGCATGGGTTATATATAAGTTTTCAAGTAATGAAGCAATGTGTATCTGCCAAAGTGGAGAAGTGACCAAGTATACGAAGCTAACGTGTGTTCGCTCTCAGCGAAGAAAATCCACGTGATGCAACTACTTTGAGGGGAGTAGAGATGCAAATATCTACTCGTTAGAAGTAAAAGTTAAGATTTCCATGAAAGAAAATTTAAGTACTTTCGGTTTTGTTAACTGAAATGACTTACGAGTTTCGTCCTGGGTTCCCAACGGTCCTAAATATATGTCTTCTAGATCCTCCAGGTTTCGTATCCTGTGTAGATCTAGTTTGTGCATTGTGTAGGAAACACCATTTTTGTGTATGCCTAAAAACAAGTCATTGTCCCACAATTTTTCCCCGGTATACTTTCTTCCCGAATTCACCGCTAACGACACTCGACCGCTTGGCAACTAATCCACCCCAATTACCTCGTCGAAACTTCCCAGCTCAACTAGCAGTAGATCTAGCGTAAACTTACGCTCTCCGGGTTCTATCTTGCTGATTCCAATTTCTTCGCTGGCTTCCACTAGCTTCCCGTTAACTAGTGCTATCGTGTGCGGATTATCTAATGTCACACCCCGACCACGTAAAACAACAAAACGTGGCGGAAACATCGGGGAGTGTTGTAACAGAATCATTGTTTCATAACACATGGAAATTGAAATATTGTTTTATTGAATTAAAGTAGTTACAATGTCTTAACAAACAAAGAAGTATAACAAAATTAACTAGTCTTCCATCTTTTATTGTCACTAAGGCCCAAGTCCGCCTAAGTGTATCTTGATCAATCCTATGCTTCATTTCCTGAAACACATGTGAAAATAGGTACGTCAGCATAAAAATGCCGGCGAGTACATAGGTTTTGTGAAAATGAGATTCATGACTTGAGTTTAAGAAAATGTTTAATAAAATTTAGTCATGAACCTTGTTAATTGTTTTGTTTTGTAAATCATTAAAAACAATGATAAGATCAGATGATATGTATAAATAAATGTAAGGTTAAATGAATAACCATGTAAAACAAGTTTGTATAAGATAAGTTGTTTGTAAAACAATGTCTTGTGAAAAGTATGTTATTTGTATAAAATGTTATATGTCTTATGTTGAAATGATTCAAATAACGCTACGATATGTAATACCATACAAACACTTATATATAGGAAGTACCAGCGGCGTATCCACCATGCTTGTATCATATTACTCACACCTCGTTACTTAAATCACTTACTCAAATCAAACCAATAATGTAAGATGTCTATGTTTAAACCAATTGCCAATGTATTGAATAATATGTCAAAGTGTTTATACCAAGATGTAAATCATGTAATGTATAATAAATGTCAAAAATGTTTATGTGTCAAATATAAATCATGTAATGTGTAACCAAAATGATATGTATGGCTAGTGAAATGCATCTACTAAACCATAGGTGAAACGCACAAAACAAAGTATTGAAGTAAAACTTGGTTTAAATCAAAGTTATGTTTTGTGGAAATGCATGATCAAACGTAAATTATGTCAAAATGTTTATGTCAAATGTCTTTGTATAAACCATGTCAAATGTTAAGAAGTCCAAAAGTAGTCAAGTAATGTGTAAATGTTTATGTATAGTCAAAAGTCATGTATGGTAAGTAAAATGAGTCTACTTAAACCATAAGTAAAAATGTACAAAACAAAGTATTTGAATAAATCAAAAGTTATGCTTTGTAGAATAATGCATGCTTTACTGAATACGAACATTTATGCGGTATTGTGAAAATTCATACATCCAAGCCTTGCGACAGTCGGATAACTATGTAAAAGTGAGTTATCAAAATGAAAATGTATTCGGATTCGGTCATTCCTTACGTCCAAACAAAACCCGAGATTCCAGGAATGGGATTTGTCAAGTCCTATGGTACCACTACCTACTACCGAGCGGCATGATCGGTGTTAATGAATGTATAGTATAGTTTAAACAAACCAAATGTCATATCAAAATGTAAGCATGTTTTTATGAAGATAATGTACCTAGTATGCTAGAGTAAACATACAAGGTAGAGCTGTAAAACAATGTGTCCATATGTTACTGGAACATATGCAACAGAGATGCAATGTGAAAACAATGTACTAAGTATGCTAAGTTAACATACAAAGCAGAAAAGTCATGTAAATCAATGTGCTAGCATGCTATCAGTCAACATACATAGCAGAAATGTAATGAAATTATGTACTATAAATGTACTAATGAACATAGCAAGTATATGATGTGAAAACAGGAAAGCAGGAAAGTAACAAGTAGGCACATGTGTTCCACCCCAAAACAGTTTGAAAACAGTAAAAGAGGGGTTCTATGTACTCACTTGAGATTGCTCAGAAGTCCTAAGATAACCACCAAGCAAAGCTAGAGATCACGGAATCAAACGGCACCTAATATAGGTAACTATGTTAATAAACCGGACCTATATCGGAGAATCGGATAGAATGAGGGCTCATAAACCAAATGAGTATGGGAACTCATGTAGTATGGTTTAATAAGGCCTACATACTAAATGAAACCTAACCTAAGTGCTTACGACCCATTACGACCCGTTTAGGTAGCTTATGCTACTTTAACGCGTCGTTCGCGTAAAACGCGTTCGGAACGCATAACTAGTCCTATGATAAGTAAAATATGCCTTAACATGTCTAATATTGTTGCCATATCAGTTTAGATACCAAAATTTATGTTACATATGCTTAAAATGAATTTTGGCGTAAAAAGGGCATTTTGGTAATTTACCTAAGGCATATAAACTACCTATCATGCAACTACTTAAACGAAGCGACCATAAGGTATAACCTCAGAAGGTTATTCCCTATATACTATGGTCACCTAATATGTTTGGTCGAATCCTAATGATCGACCAAATGGGTCGGGTTCGAAAGCATAAGCGACTGATCAAGTCGCTTACCCTTACGACCCTAGACAACGTGGTAATCAGTAGGCATAGTCACAAGGACTATAACCATCGTGATTACAATCACGTTGCGAAGTTCTAATGAACTTCGCATTGACCATAAACTGGTCAATGCAGAAAGTCAAACAAGGTTTGACTTTCGGACTCGAAAAGCAATAAAAGAACGAAGGAACACTTACAAAGGGTCCCCGAATGCTAATCTAGATCCAAATAACTCAGGTATGAAACAATGGTTCCAACTTAGAGTCTTTTGGATCAGATTCTTGTGAGGAAAAGTGAAGGGTGGAGGTGGGTATTTATAGTAAATGGTCCACTGTTAGGATCGTTTGTCGAATATCGTGCCTTAATCACATCCGTACATGTGTCGGAACCTTATGGTACCCAAAATGGCCACTCACCATAACAGATCAACATTTGGCAAGGGGTTAGGGAGTGGTTAACAGCTGTTAACAGCTGTAAAAAAGCCATTTTGCTGCATCTAGCCCCTACTTACGGACCTAGTTTGGCAGATTTACAGTTTCAGTCCTTGCAACCTCAAAACTTGGTTTACGATGCGTTTTTTTGACATGTTTATGCCCCGTTAACCCCATTTCAAAGCTCTAAAATGAATTTAAAGTATAGGGAACTTAAAATGTGTTCAAAAATATCTCGGGTGTCGGTTCGTTTAGCCGTACGGTTACGTTGTTCGGTTAATTACGACGGAATGCGCATAAGCGCGAAAAATGATCCAAATGGCGTGACGAATGGATTTTTCTTATGCCAAACACTAAAATAAAATATTTTAGTGCTTACATAAATTTTTTGGATGTCCGGATGTATTCAGAACGTAAGTTATGCGCGAAAATGCAAACTTGTGCACTTTTTGACGCTTTTAGTCACTGAATGACCCCAAAATATTATTTTAGCATACCGAACCCCTCAAAGCCTATTTATAAGCTATGTAAAGGATATTTATGGTATGTTTAACTTATGGTCATGTTCCGGAATGTTCGTTACAGTTCAGATTGGCATACTTTCGCAGTTTGTCAAGTTTAGTCCCTGTAAGCGAATTAACTTGTTTTTGCCATACCAAAGCCTTCAAAACTTATTTCTAAGTTATGTAAGGGTTATTTAAGGTATGTTTAGACTATTTCACTATTCCAAAGTGTTCGTTTCATTAAACTGGTTATATTTACGCATCAGAGCGCGTATAACCCTCTAGAAAGCGATTTAAAGCTTAGAATCGAACAAGAGTTGATACGTGCGAACGATACACATATTTTTACAAATCCCAAGTATGAGATACAATATTTCATTGGTTTGCATTTGTTTGATGGTTGAAGTGACACAGGTGTCACAGTCTCCCCTACTTTAGGAAATTTCTTCCCGAAATTTTTATTTAGAGGAAACTTGTGAGAGTTTGAAACATGAAGTTGAAAAGATCGAACAACATTGGTTAGGGTTCTGAACTTCTAGTAATTTAAATAACATCATGCTTGCAATGTAAGAGGGATACTTATATACAAGTATATGAAGCGTCATTGGTGCGTCCACCGTACCTCCATTACATCGTTCTCATTTTGTTATTGTTGTCACTATCGGTTCTTACACATAATAAATCTTACTGGGTTTCTGTGCACTAAATTTCATAATTATGTACGCGTCCATAATTAGGCAATTCCTTGCGTAGTTCACACAGTCTATTTTATAATGTGTAGGGGAAAACCAAATGAACAAACCTGTGATGAGTGTGACTAGACCACCATAGGGTCCCTTTTATTAAATCAATAAATGATTTTAATAGACAACCGAGGAGTCTTTTCAGCTTATATCATCAGATGTCGTTCTTTAACCAGATTGTGAATCAATCTTTTTTACTAGACCACTAAAAGGGTCTCTTATGAATTATGGAGTGGTACTATATAATCCAAGGGTCTTAACTATTACATAGAAGCCCATTAAGGATTTAAGGCAGTACCTTTTTGAATATCCTACTACGAATCCCTCACATGAAGATACGAAAGGTTCTACGAGGATTTGGATAACGAATATCCAGAGTATACCAAAAACAAAAAAAAAATGCATAAAAGAAAACACAAGGTGTATAAAGACATAGTCACGTAACCACAAAATTTGTTTGTTAATTTGTCTTGTTAATTGCGTACATGCATTTAAAGCACACTAGGAATCCAATACGTGGATTTCATTTGGTACTTTAAACATTATCAAGAATCTAACTATAAAGATAGAAAGATTTTTAAAGAGAAAATTCGATTTCGATTATAAAGAACCGAAATGTTCGAATTAAGGTACATAAGGAATCCAATTAAGGACTCTGATTTGAATGATAATCATCCACAAGGGTCTAAATGTGGAGACAACAAGATCCCATATGGATTTCAGAAGTTGAAGATGTTTTGAAACCTCGCACTGGATGTGCTTAAGTCAAAACATGAAGCAAAATGCTTATGAAGTTGAGATGCTAGATATGTCAAGACGACATATGAAGCGAAATTTGAAGTTCAAGTTAATGTACGAAGAAAATATTTTTGAAAACTATGCATGGGGTTCTAAAAATGTTTTTGAAATCTTATATATAATACTTTTGAAATCATAGAGTAGGGTTTTTAGATAAGTATATTTATAAAAATGTTTTAAAATCATGCGAGATGAATTTTGAAATTATGTATAAGGTTTTTGGAAAACATGAATGATGCTTTTGAAATCATGCACTTGAAAAAAATATATATATTGTATTAATATTGTTTTCAGGCTATATGAGACATTTTGAAATCATGAAGGTTGTTTTTGAAAACATAGCCAATGTTTTTGAAATAACATAGACAATGCATTTAAAAAAAAAATTGTTTTCAAACTATATGAAATGTTTTGAGATCATGAAGATTGTTTTTGAAATACTTGTACTGTGTATGTTAAAAAAATCAAAACGTAATGGGTATGAGTTTTGAAAATATCCTTAGTTATCTAACCAAGGATTCAAAGGCACAGATGTGCAAAAAGCACGATTACTCAAAATTTCACTTTATTTCATGTACTTCGTTTCTTTAGAATGAAACGAGTACTTAGAAATTTTTTTCCAAGGGAATCATGAGCAAACGCAAGAATGGGAAAAATTCGCAAGAGTAGTTTGTAAGGAATATAGTTCCTTGATGTAGGTATCATAGGAAAAGTCATACACACATGTAACTATACTCGTATATCAGAATTGTGAACAACAACTTTATTTATAAACAAAACAGATTGTTTCACATTACAGGAAAATAGAAGAAACAAAGCGTAAGACAACAACATCTTCTAATCAGCCAACGGCTCATCCGTGGGTTGAATTTGCCTTAGCAAGCTCCGGGCATTTATTCATGAAATGACCCATCTTGCCACAGTTGTAGCACGATCCAGGCGGGAAGCGAGCTTGAGCAGGATTGGCTTGTGGTTGACTTGGACCACCTTGGTTTGGGGTAAATCGACAAGCGCTTGCCAGGTGACCAACTCGCCCACATGCTGCACACAAACGACACTGTAGGTGAGCTAAGTGGTGTGCATTACATTTGTCGCATATTGGTGCCGTTCCCTTGTATTGCTTCTTAGCAGGTGGTGTTGCCACCCCGATGGTTCCTGCTTGATTTGGTACCGCTGCAGATTGGCAAACTTTTGCTGTATGACCTTTAAGTCCACAAATTTGGCATTCGCGACACTTCACCCTAGTATGATGATGAAGGTTACATTGGTTGCACAAGGGTGAAGTTCCATTGTATGGCTTCCTAGCAGGGGGTTGAGCTGGTTGGTTGGGGAAGGCTTGACCATTGTGAGCGACCACGGCGAAGTTCTGAGAAGCCTTTCGCTTCTTTGACTTCTTAGGGGATCGTTCATCCATGGTCTTTGATTCCTTGATTGGTTTCTTGGCTGGGGGTGCTGTCACCTGACTAGGTCCTGCCTGTCTTGGTGACTCTTGAGTGGCTTCATCCTGGAGACGATACATGGCAGTAGCTAATTCAACAGCCTTCAGGACTACTTCGCCTATTCGCTGAGCAAATTTGGCAGTCTGCTCGGATATCTGACCGTTGCTGAGAGGAAGAGACATTCTAGAAGAAAATGAAAGATATAGGAAGAAACAAGTGAAAGGTTATCAGACAATCAAAACAGAATGGCAATGCATAAGAATTTGCGATCATTTGTTTGTTACCTAAGGCAATCAAATGAGATGGTGACAAATCAAAGTAAATGGGTCAAAAATAATGTATCGCGAAGACATGCTCGCCTATAAGTGAACACTCATCCAAAGAATTCCCAGGTAAGCACAACTGGTCTCGCGTCTGATGAGATGTATACGAAGTGCTTGCCTAGACAGAAAACCCAGAATACAGGCATTCACCCTTCCAGTTTGCACGTGTTCACATTATATGACCCAAACTTTGACGAGATTTTGAAAATTCATAGGGGTTCAAAACCTTATAAATGAGGGTTCAAAACCTTACAATAGAGGGTTCAAATCCTAGTAATCAATCATCCTACAACAGATGATTGGTTTTCAAAGCGGTTTTGAAATTTATGTTCTTGTTGTGGTTGTGGTTGTCGCCTAAGGATAGGTGACAATATTGTTTTATGACTAAACGTAAGTAAACTCGCGTTAGGGTCCTAGGAAGGTTATAGACTAGGTCAAAGCATTACTAATAACCTAATTCCCTATAACCATGAGCTCTGATACCAACTTTTCTGTCAAACCCCGACCACGTAAAACAACAAAATGTGGCGGAAACATCGGGGAGTGTTGTAACAGAATCATTGTTTCATAACACATGGAAATTGAAATATTGTTTTATTGAATTAAAGTAGTTACAATGTCTTAACAAACAAAGAAGTATAACAAAATTAACTAGTCTTCCATCTTTTATTGTCACTAAGGCCCAAGTCCGCCTAAGTGTATCTTGATCAATCCTATGCTTCATTTCCTGAAACACATGTGAAAATAGGTACGTCAGCATAAAAATGCCGGCGAGTACATAGGTTTTGTGAAAATGAGATTCATGACTTGAGTTTAAGAAAATGTTTAATAAAATTTAGTCATGAACCTTGTTAATTGTTTTGTTTTGTAAATCATTAAAAACAATGATAAGATCAGATGATATGTATAAATAAATGTAAGGTTAAATGAATAACCATGTAAAACGAGTTTGTATAAGATAAGTTGTTTGTAAAACAATGTCTTGTGAAAAGTATGTTATTTGTATAAAATGTTATATGTCTTATGTTGAAATGATTCAAATAACGCTACGATATGTAATACCATACAAACACTTATATATAGGAAGTACCAGCGGCGTATCCACCATGCTTGTATCATATTACACACACCTCGTTACTTAAATCACTTACTCAAATCATACCAATAATGTAAGATGTCTATGTTTAAACCAATTGCCAATGTATTGAATAATATGTCAAAGAGTTTATACCAAGATGTAAATCATGTAATGTATAATAAATGTCAAAAATGTTTATGTGTCAAATATAAATCATGTAATGTGTAACCAAAATGATATGTATGGCTAGTGAAATGCATCTACTAAACCATAGGTGAAACGCACAAAACAAAGTATTGAAGTAAAACTTGGTTTAAATCAAAGTTATGTTTTGTGGAAATGCATGATCAAACGTAAATTATGTCAAAATGTTTATGTCAAATGTGTTTGTGTAAACCATGTCAAATGTTAAGAAGTCCAAAAGTAGTCAAGTAATGTGTAAATGTTTATGTATAGTCAAAAGTCATGTATGGTAAGTAAAATGAGTCTACTTAAACCATAAGTAAAAATGTACAAAACAAAGTATTTGAATAAATCAAAAGTTATGCTTTGTAGAATAATGCATGCTTTACTGAATACGAACATTTATGCGGTATTGTGAAAATTCATACATCCAAGCCTTGCGACAGTCGGATAACTATGTAAAAGTGAGTTATCAAAATGAAAATGTATTCGGATTCGGTCATTCCTTACGTCCAAACAAAACCCGAGATTCCAGGAATGGGATTTGTCAAGTCCTATGGTACCACTACCTACTACCGAGCGGCATGATCGGTGTTAATGAATGTATAGTATAGTTTAAACAAACCAAATGTCATATCAAAATGTAAGCATGTTTTTATGAAGATAATGTACCTAGTATGCTAGAGTAAACATACAAGGTAGAGCTGTAAAACAATGTGTCCATATGTTACTGGAACATATGCAACAGAGATGCAATGTGAAAACAATGTACTAAGTATGCTAAGTTAACATACAAAGCAGAAAAGTCATGTAAATCAATGTGCTAGCATGCTATCAGTCAACATACATAGCAGAAATGTAATGAAATCATGTACTATAAATGTACTAATGAACATAGCAAGTATATGATGTGAAAACAGGAAAACAGGAAAGTAACAAGTAGGCACATGTGTTCCACCCCAAAACAGTTTGAAAACAGTAAAAGAGGGGTTCTATGTACTCACTTGAGATTGCTCAGAAGTCCTAAGATAACCACCAAGCAAAGCTAGAGATCACGGAATCAAACGGCACCTAATATAGGTAACTATGTTAATAAACCGGACCTATATCGGAGAATCGGATAGAATGAGGGATCATAAAACAAATGAGTATGGGAACTCATGTAGTATGGTTTAATAAGGCCTACATACTAAATGAAACCTAACCTAAATGCTTACGACCCATTACGACCCGTTTAGGTAGCTTATGCTACTTTAACGCGTCGTTCGCGTAAAACGCGTTCGGAACGCATAACTAGTCCTATGATAAGTAAAATATGCCTTAACATGTCTAATATTGTTGCCATATTATTTTAGATACCAAAATTTATGTTACATATGCTTAAAATGAATTTTGGCGTAAAAAGGGCATTTTGGTAATTTACCTAAGGCATATAAACTACCTATCATACAACTACTTAAACGAAGCGACCATAAGGTATAACCTCAGAAGGTTATTCCCTATATACTATGGTCACCTAATATGTTTGGTCGAATCCTAATGATCGACCAAATGGGTCGGGTTCGAAAGCATAAGCGACTGATCAAGTCGCTTACCCTTACGACCCTAGACAACGTGGTAATCAGTAGGCATAGTCACAAGGACTATAACCATCGTGATTACAATCATGTTGCGAAGTTCTAATGAACTTCGCATTGACCATAAACTGGTCAATGCAGAAAGTCAAACAAGGTTTGACTTTCGGACTCGAAAAGCAATAAAAGAACGAAGGAACACTTACAAAGGGTCCCCGAATGCTAATCTAGATCCAAATAACTCAGGTATGAAACAATGGTTCCAACTTAGAGTCTTTTGGATCAGATTCTTGTGAGGAAAAGTGAAGGGTGGAGGTGGGTATTTATAGTAAATGGTCCACTGTTAGGATCGTTTGTCGAATATCGTGCCTTAATCACATCCGTACATGTGTCGGAACCTTATGGTACCCAAAATGGCCACTCACCATAAGAGATCAACATGTGGCAAGGGGTTAGGGAGTGGTTAACAGCTGTTAACAGCTGTAAAAAAGCCATTTTGCTGCATCTAGCCCCTACTTACGGACCTAGTTTGGCAGATTTACAGTTTCAGTCCCTGCAACCTCAAAACTTGGTTTACGATGCGTTTTTTTGACATGTTTAAGCCCCGTTAACCCCATTTCAAAGCTCTAAAATGAAGTTAAAGTATAGGGAACTTAAAATGTGTTCAAAAATATCTCGGGTGTCGGTTCGTTTAGCCGTATGGTTACGTTGTTCGGTTAATTACGACGGAATGCGCATAAGCGCGAAAAATGATCCAAATGGCGTGACGAATGGATTTTTCTTATACCAAACACTAAAATAAAATATTTTAGTGCTTACATAAATTTTTTGGATGTCCGGATGTATTCAGAACTTAAGTTATGCGCGAAAATGCAAACTTGTGCACTTTTTGACGCTTTTAGTCACTGAATGACCCCAAAAGTTTATTTTAGCATACCGAACCCCCCAAAGCCTATTTATAAGCTATGTAAAGGATATTTATGGTATGTTTTACTTATGGTCATGTTCCGGAATGTTCGTTACAGTTCAGATTGGCATACTTTCGCAGTTTGTCAAGTTTAGTCCCTGTAAGCGAATTAACTTGTTTTTGCCATACCAAAGCCTTCAAAACTTATTTCTAAGTTATGTAAGGGTTATTTAAGGTATGTTTAGACTATTTCACTATTCCGGAGTGTTCGTTTCATTAAACTGGTTATATTTACGCATCAGAGTGCGTATAACCCTCTAGAAAGCGATTTAAAGCTTAGAATCAAACAAGAGTTGATACGTGCGAACGATACACATATTTTTACAAATCCCAAGTATGAAATACAATATTTCATTGGTTTGGCATTTGTTTGATGGTTGAAGTGACACAGGTGTCACATCTAACTTACTTGTTACTAAACCAAGTATACTTCCAAATTCTAGAGATGCGAAGTTAAAATTTGCAACAGTATTTAGCACAATTGCATAACGTAGGCTAGTATGGACGTACCGATATCCATGCTTGAACTCCTGGTGTGCCTCCCTGGCTCCGACGTTAGACATTTTCCCCACGATTTTGTTTAATCTTCCTTGGGCAGTCTTTCCTAAAGTGCCCCATAGCACCGCAGTTATAACATCCCTTACCTTTCTTTCCACATTTCGTCTCATGCCAACACGCTCCCCGGCTGTGCCCCACTTTGCCACAATTGTCATACTTTTCCTTTTTACATCGCCCGGTATGATGCCGTCGACACTTGTCGCATTGAGGTAATTTACCCATGTACTCTTTTCCCTTCTTGGCCTTCTACTTGTTACTTCCCTGAGTAACCATCTTGATATTTGCGAGCTTTCTCTTGTTATTACCAGATGACTCTTCATGAGTCTCCTTTTTCTCCTCAGAGGTTGGAAATTTGTTCGTCCTGCTTGCTTCTTCAGTTAAGGCCACACTTAGATTGATGGCCTCAGTGATTGTTGCAGGCTTTGATATTGCCACTGTGCTCGTGATTTGGGGTGCCAATCCCCAAATGAAACGCTCAATCTTCTTAAACTCTGGATCTACCATGCAGGGAACAATATGCGACAGAGTTTGGAATTTCTCCACGTACTCAGATAATTTTGAACCTTCCATCTTCAAGTTCCACAATTCAGTCTCCAACTTCTGGACTTCTGCCCTAGAGCAATATCTTTTATGCATCAGTTCCTTCAGCTCATCCCACGTCAAAGCATTCGCTGCAGTCTCACCCATTGTTTGAACTTGAAGGTTCCACCATGACAGAGCCCCATCTACAAAAAGTTCAGACTCTCATACTGAACTTCCTAGTCCCACTAGACTAACTTCTCAGCCTCTCAGACTGAACTTCCTACTCCCACTAGACTAACTTCTCAGCCTCTCAGACTGAACTTCCTAGTCCCACTAGACTAACTTCTCAGCCTCTCAGACTGAACTTCCTAGTCCCACTAGACAATCTTCTCAGCCTATCAGACTGAACTTCCTAGTCCCACTAGACTAACTTCTCAGCCTATCAGACTGAACTTCCTGGTCCCACTAGACTAACTTCTCAGCCTCTCAGACTGAACTATAAATCTTTGAAAAGTGTACTGTGCCCTTTTTGTTAAAAAAAATGTTTGTGCCCTGGATCTGGACGTTTAGTGTATGCAATGTAAAAATGTTTTCGTGAGAGCCCTAGTGATCATAGTCTAGACACGAGAAGGAATCCTAGTTCGCTATGATCGAGGCTCTGATACCAGGTAATGTCACACCCTGGCTTTGCGGAAGCGTGGGTTTATTTTGGTGTGACTTCTTAATACCATAGCAATCAATCATGGCAACGCTATATGATAAAAACATGAGGTGTTCATCCATTAATAAAGTTTAGAAAATACCACAACATATTAGTTATAAAACATTAACCCCAAAATAGGTTACAAATCATGACTTGTTTAAACGAGTTCATAAAGACTCAGCAAAAGATTTTAAGCAAAACTAAGTTTAGAGATATGTAACCCGTCCAGGTAGAGGTTACACCTTCTAAACCCTACAGCCCTAGATGACTTCTTTATTCAACCGCAGCTTGTAAATACATGCATATCGTGCCAGATCCATTAGTTTCCTGAAATACATGTAGTTTGAAAAATCAACAAAAGTTGAGCGAGTTCATGTGTATGTGAGTCTGTATAAATCGTTAAAAATGTACCCGTATAAAGGTATGTTCTTGGTATGTAGCAATAAGGAAAAGCAGATCAATTAATGTGTAGCTAATACATTAATAAGTGACATGGCCTAGGAAGCACTCAAACCTGTAACGCGTATTTTGTACCGGTCCTTCCGGCGGAACGACATAGTCACCACATGCAGCCACACGCTGGCCCATGTGTGGGGCTCGCAACACCCGATAGATCTATCACTCATGCCTCTCGGTCCTTATAAAAGGATTAATGGTCTTACGATAATAGCCTATCCATTCACGTGATCTAGAAGTAAATTCCTTAGCTAATCATACCATGTATAAAAGTGTCTTTAATAATTGTAACATGTATTTCACCCCCGAAGTATAAAAACTGAAAACAGTTAAGAGAAAAGGGGGGACATGAACTCACTGAAGTGCGTCTCGAAATAGTCAATCCCAATCAACCTGCTGCGTGACGACCTACACGTACTAACTTCTATTAGACGGACGGCCGTGCCTTGGCTTAAGGTTTAACGTTTTTGGGAAGTAGTTAGACAACTATTTCGTGTTTACACTTCTTAATTATTTAATAAATAAATTCCTTCCCAAGGATGGGGGTTCGTAATACATGAATACGTTATAATTTCCGAAAATATATTTTTAAGTCTAACTTGAAAATATATTTAATCACTTATCTAAAATATTCTAATTCCAAAATATACATATTTTTCCCAAAAATATTATATTTTACTTCATACCATTTCCAAAATAATACTTTATCAAAATACACGTTTAAGAGTATTTTTCGAAAATACATAAGTTACAATTTAAAGTTCGCGTTGTAATAATAATACCGGTGTAACTTAAATAATTGTTTGGTGAGAGCGTTGGTATTATTTTGGAGTCGTAATATCGTGATACCATAAGTTATATTATTTTTACCCTAAAAATAATATAACTAGTTTACAAAACAGGCACATGTTCGCACAAGAGTTTTAGTATGAAATATATTCTAATATATATTTATCAAATTTTGTTTACGAAAATCAACCTCCGGCACTTAACATTTTTGTAATAAATTCATGGCGAAGTTTATTTTGAAAACCAATTCAAAAATTATATTTGTAAACACTTACTAGAAAATATTTTCTAAGTGTTGGATTTTTAGGAAAATTTCGCCAGAGTTTCCTTTGTAAATGGAGGCGTCCACGCTTACCAGCATATCATTTTCTTTAACATTTAACACGTTAGATCGCTTTCAAATAACCAACCCGACATTTAGGCATGCAAAACACTACTTATATCGTGTCAGTTTTAATATACAAAACTGGGCTGTTTTCGGGTATTTTATTAAAATAGTTATCTTATTTCAAAAATTCCCAATTTTTTACAGAATGTCTTAAACGATCCAAATAATATTGTGTAAAAATATCGGGGTCCAAATCATCACCAATATTTTATAGAAAATCATTTTCCGGACTGAAATCAGATTTATCTTTTTCTGACCACAGTCCGCGGAATAATTTATTTAAAATTCATCGAGTGTCTGATTTATGAAATTCCAGTGGGATAATTACAAATACATCTGTGGTCATCTACAGTAAAAATTTCACGATCTAACTCTACACATGTTTCAAGTTATGACTAAAAATATAACACCCATTTTCTGCTGTAAAAATGCAGCTCTACCTGCTGTTACAAAACGACACTTTAAAAATAGTAAACGGAGTCCAAAAATTATGATTCCAATGCCATTAGAACCGTATTTCATAGTACATAAATATAGACTTCAGAAAATACATTTTTCATTTAGTTAAGGTCCTGTTACAGCCAATTAAAGTCTGCTGAAAGTGCAAGTCAGCATGCTGTTTTAAAGGTTAAATGTTACTAAAACGCACCCATACGTTCGCCATCCTTTCTAATACGATTAAAATCAGATCATGAGTTTGTTACAGCAGATTATGGTTTGTTTATTTCAGATTTATCATCATTTAACCATACATCTTCTCTAGTTAGTTAAACTTCAAGACTTTGAAGATGTTCTTTAGAGTTCTTAATATTTCATCGTTCTTTCGACTATTAACCACCAAAAATATGAACAAGATGAAGATTTAGAACACTTACTACTAGCACAAGGCTAGGGAAGTTTCAAAGCGTAATAGTGGTGGATAAAAGAAAACGAGAGCGGTCCTTGAGCTTCCGAACACACCAAGCTTCGTTGTATGATCACTTGCACCCTTGGGTATGTATAGAATGCTTGAAGGAGCACTTGAAGGTGATGATATGGTGGTGGTATGGTGGCAGCCGAAATGGGTGGTGTAGAGGGAGAGAGAAACTTGGTTGTTGTTGGTGTTTTATGAAATGGAGGTTATAACCTCTCCTGTTTATTTATAAACCATTTCCCCATTGTCCATCATATAATATGTCTTCAAGATATGGAACATGTGCCATTTAAACAATTAAGAAAATGGGTGTGGGTGTACCCACACCATGACCGTGAGTAGGGGGGTAGGGGGGTTATGGTTGAGTTTTGATGATATAGTTAGTGATCTAGTTGGAAACAAATGGTGTCTAGTTAGAATATTTAGTGTTATGAAATATAAAGGGTGTTAGGGTGTTCGGGGACCCTAACTAGCTCAGAAAAGTAAAAACAATATGTTTGGCAATATTTTTATGTTCCGGGTAAAGTCCGGTTGTTCGGTTGGATACTGACCCGTTAAAGTGCTAAATAAAGCTATAAGGTGTCGTTTATGTTATTTTTAGTGACACAATAAATTACCAACACTTTGGAAAGTGTCTGGAATTGTTTTACCAAATTTTTGCACTTTACTAGTTATGCTAAATGATGAATTTTTGTATAAAGTGCTGAATTTTGGTTAATTAGTGCAGAATTCTGCACTGTAAGTATGTTTTAGGCACATCCAGTCACTATAACTATCACCTAGTGACGCAGTTTTAGAATCCTCATCTCCCTACACTCTCTGCTAGTGTAGTAATCTATTCCCGGCTCATACTGGCCTCAGAGACAATGTCTGTCTAGTGCTGGCAATGTCAGCATGTTTACTGGGTTATCCGTATAGTGTGTTCACTGTGCTTTTGTGCATCAAGGTTGTCACTAATGTTTGCGTGTAAATAATACAGTGACAGTAATAAGGTATGATGCATGAGCATGTATGTATCAGCAAACAGAAAGTAGTTTATTCAGAATTATATTCAAGCACAGTAATTAGTAATCAAGCACAGTGATTAAGCATTAATTAAATATTAATTAATTGTACAGATACCTGGATTTGTGAGGGTTGTCACAGGTAACCACTAGTGTGTTTCCATTACCCACTGGTGTGTTTACTAAGGTAACCACTTCTGAGGAAAGAAGTCCCCAGTACCAAGAACAAGGGGCATCAGTGGATGATTTTTGAGAAACTTTTCCTAAGTCAACTACTGATACAACCACTGTGAGTAGGAAATCAAATGATCCCATTCATTTGGGTGATGGTTTAAAATACAAAGAATTGACGGAGAGGGTTGATAAAACTGAAACATCTGTTGTAGATATAAAAATATGCTACAACAGTTGTTACAATCTCAAAAGGCTACATCCACTGCTGCAACATCTGCTCCATCCCCCACTGAGCTATGGCATATGTTTCAACCTATGCTTCACAAACAGAGACAGTATGCTGATCAACAACATGAGGTTCAACTTCAAATGTTCATAAATGTGATGGAAGCTAGGTACAAAGATACACAAGCTGATATAAAGGCAATCAAGGCCCATTTGCTTCAAACCACTGGCACTTCTCCTCCTACCATCATTTATGTTGAAAACCATGAAGATGCCAAAAGGGGGAGAAAGGTAAAAAGGGAAAAGAAGGTCTATATCTGCCACCAGATCCAATGTCTAAACTTGTGGTAGAAATTCCAAAGCCAGATGGATCAAAGAAGGTTGATGTGACTCCCTGCTAGTGTAGTAATCTATTCCCGGCTCATATTGGCCTCAAAGACAATGTCTGTCTAGTGCTGGCAATGTCAGCATGTTTACTGGGTTATCCTTATAGTGTGCTCACTGTGCTTTTGTGCATCAAGGTTGTCACTAATGTTTGCGTGTAAATAATAGAGTGACAGTAATAAGGTATGATGCATGAGCATGTATGTATCAACAAACATAAAGTAGTTTATTCATAATTGTATTCAAGCACATTAATTAGTAATCAAGCACAGTGATTAAGCATTAATTAAATATTAATTAATTGTACGGATACCTGGATTTGTGAGGCTTGTCACATTCTCCCCCCGTTAAAGAAATTTCGTCCTCGAAATTTGTACTTCCTTAACTCCTTATGGTTAAGTCACACATGAATAATATCGAAGTAAATAATCTTCAAAGCGAAACAATCATTACTCACATTAGGTGAGTCCAAGAATATATAACAACCCGAATCCTAGGGTTGAAAGGTGTGTGCTTTCAGCATTTGATGTCAAATGTACGAGACGTATTTGACGTATAGGCTAGCGTAATTAAGCTAGCAGGGGGGGTTTCCTCAAAAGAGGAGTTTTAATTAATAAGGTTCTCAATGACCGTTCGCAATATGCAAACGAGTTTTTAATGAACCATAGCATTCGCTATATGAATTCAAAATAAACAACTCAAATGAAATAGTAAGTTAATCTGTCAACTCCCGAGTAGATGAATGGTAAGGTTTGGTGAGTTGAAAATTTTGAACTGCGTGAATACGCCGAGTGAATACAAGCGAATCTGGTGTATCCTTGCCTTAATTAGTAGTTGCATCAGAAATGTTTGAATGACGAGTCAAGCAAAAATATATGTAGTTTTCCGTGAAACGGTTGACCATGATTAGCACAAGCTACAAGTTTGTAATGACACCACAAGGTGTCGTAGTGACATAATTCAAGTATAGTGGTGACTTGAACCAATTCACCGAGTTGGAAACCAAATAAAAGTTTAACGAAGCAAGCCAAAAGATTTGATTTACACAATGTCATAGAGTTTTCAATTGAACATGGAACACCAAAGAGCAATTGTTAGAAGATGAAAAAGCGTTAAGAACTGTAAGGCATTCGATTGACAACGAAAGAATCGTTAGGAGGTACATTGTGCTTATGAAATGAATATATGTACCATTGCCTTAACACACAATTGTGTTAAGACTGCTTTGATTGTGAATATCAAAATGGATTGTTAACAAATACATAGGTAATTAAATCCGAATATGAAATGAGCAACCCAATTAGCGCAAGCTTCAATTCTGTGAAAGTATCACTACAAGGTATCGAAATCAATCAACGATTTAGTGGAGTCGTAGACCAACCGAATTTGCTACGACTCAAAATGAAAGAATTCTGCAAAAATACATGAATATGATGTTCCCAATACATCATATGACGTCTGAAACTGAATATGCGAAGTGGATAAGTTCAAGTAATCGAACTTAATCTCAGTGTAGCTCGGCAATAAAAGTATGTATCAACAAAGGAAATCTCGGCATGGTAACAAAATAAACCATGAATGTAATTTGTAATAAGGAAGTCCAAGAGAGTGTGTTGACTTTATAGCAAACTAGTGAACAATTTTCAATAATGTAGGTCATTCGAGTCACAAACCAGTAATTAGATTTAGCAACATAATATTTGAACTTTAATGAAGCGTTCATTCGAAATGAAACCGCATGTGTCGCAAAAGGTGCATGGGTTATATATAAGTTTTCAAGTAATGAAGCAATGTATATCTGCCAAAGTGGAGAAGTGACCAAGTATACGAAGCTAACGTGTGTTCGCTCTCAGCGAAGAAAATCCACGTGATGCAACTACTTTGAGGGGAGTAGAGATGCAAATATCTACTCGTTAGAAGTAAAAGTTAAGATTTCCACGAAAGAAAATTTAAGTACTTTCGGTTTTGTTAACTGAAATGACTTACGAGTTTGGTCCTGGGTTCCCAACGGTCCTAAATATATGTCTTCTAGATCCTCCAGGTTTCGTATCCTGTGTAGATCTAGTTTGTGCATTGTGTAGGAAACACCATTTTTGTGTATGGCTAAAAACAAGTCATTGTCCCACAATTTTTCCCCGGTATACTTTCTTCCCGAATTCACCGCTAACGACACTCGACCGCTTGGCAACTAATCCACCCCAATTACCTCGTCGAAACTTCCCAGCTCAACTGGCAGTAGATCTAGCGTAAACTTACGCTCTCTGGGTTCTTTCTTGCCGATTCCAATTTCTTCGCTGGCTTCCACTAGCTTCCCGTTAACTAGTGCTGTCGTGTGCGGCTTATCTAACTTACTTGTTTCTAAACCAAGTATACTTCCAAATTCTAGAGATGCGAAGTTAAAATTTGCAACAGTATTTAGCACAATTGTATAACGTAGGCTAGTATGGACGTACCGATTTCCATGCTTGAACTCCTGGCGTGCCTCCCTGGCTCCGGCGTTAGACATTTTCCCCACGATTTTGTTTAATCTTCCTTGGGCAGTCTTTCCTAAAGTGCCCCATAGCACCGCAGTTATAACATCCCTTACCTTTCTTTCCACATTTCGTCTCATGCCAACACGCTCCCCGGCTGTGCCCCACTTTGCCACAATTGTCATACTTTTCCTTTTTACATCGCCCGGTATGATGCCGTCGACACTTGTCGCATTGAGGTAATTTACCCATGTACTCTTTTCCCTTCTTGGCCTTCTACTTGTTACTTCCCTGAGTAACCATCTTGATATTTGCGAGCTTTCTCTTGTTATTACCAGATGACTCTTCATGAGTCTCCTTTTTCTCCTCAGAGGTTGGAAATTTGTTTGTCCTGCTTGCTTCTTCAGTTAAGGCCACACTTAGATTGATGGCCTCAGTGATTGTTGCAGGCTTTGATGTTGCCACTGTGCTCGTGATTTGGGGTGCCAATCCCCAAATGAAACGCTCAATCTTATTAAACTCTGGATCTACCATGCAGGGAACAATATGCGACAGAGTTTGGAATTTCTCCACGTACTCAGATAATTTTGAACCTTCCATCTTCAAGTTCCACAATTCAGTCTTCAACTTCTGGACTTCTGCCCTAGAGCAATATCTTTTATGCATCAGTTCCTTCAGCTCGTCCCACGTCAAAGCATTCGCTGCAGTCTCACCCATTGTTTGAACTTGAAGGTTCCACGATGACAGAGCCCCATCTACAAAAAGTTCAGACTCTCAGACTGAACTTCCTAGTCCCACTAGACTAACTTCTCAGCCTCTCAGACTGAACTTCCTACTCCCACTAGACTAACTTCTCAGCCTCTCAGACTGAACTTCCTAGTCCCACTAGACTAACTTCTCAGCCTCTCAGACTGAACTTCCTAGTCCCACTAGACTAACTTCTAAGCCTCTCAGACTGAACTTCCTAGTCCCACTAGACTAACTTCTCAGCCTCTCAGACTGAACTTCCTGGTCCCACTAGACTAACTTCTCAGCCTCTCAGACTGAACTATAAATCTTTGAAAAGTGTAATGTGCCCTTTTTGTTAAAAGAAATGTTTGTGCCCTGGATCTGGACGTTTAGTGTATGCAATGTAAAAATGTTTTCGTGAGAGCCCTAGTGATCATAGTCTAGACACGAGAAGGAATCCTAGTTCGCTATGATCGAGGCTCTGATACCAGGTAATGTCACACCCTGGCTTTGCGGAAGCGTGGGTTTATTTTGGTGTGACTTCTTAATACCATAGCAATCAATCATGGCAACGCTATATGATAAAAACATGAGGTTTTCATCCATTAATAAAGTTTAGAAAATACCACAACATATTAGTTATAAAACATTAACCCCAAAATAGGTTACAAATCATGACTTGTTTAAACGAGTTCATAAAGACTCAGCAAAAGATTTTAAGCAAAACTAAATTTAGAGATATGTAACCCGTCCAGGTAGAGGTTACACCTTCTAAACCCTACAGCCCTGGATGACTTCTTTATTCAAACGCAGCTTGTAAATACATGCATACCGTGCCAGATCCATTAGTTTCCTGAAATACATGTAGTTTGAAAAATCAACAAAAGTTGAGCGAGTTCATGTGTATGTGAGTCTGTATAAATCATTAAAAATGTACCCGTATAAAGGTATGTTCTTGGTATGTAGCAATAAGGAAAATCAGATCAATTAATGTGTAGCTAATACATTAATAAGTGACATGGCCTAGGAAGCACTCAAACCTGTAACGCGTATTTTGTACCGGTCCTTCCGGCGGAACGACATAGTCACCACATGCAGCCACACGCTGGCCCATGTGTGGGGCTCGCAACACCCGATAGATCTATCACTCATGCCTCTCGGTCCTTATAAAAGGATTAATGGTCTTACGATAATAGCCTATCCATTCACGTGATCTAGAAGTAAATTCCTTAGCTAATCATACCATGTATAAAAGTGTCTGTAATAATTGTAACATGTATTTCACCCTCGAAGTATAAAAACTGAAAACTGAAAACTGAAAACAGTTACGAGAAAAGGGGGGACATGAACTCACTGAAGTGCGTCTTGAAATAGTCAATCCCAATCAACCTGCTGCGTGACGACCTACACGTACTAACTTCTATTAGACGGACGGCCGTGCCTTGGCTTAAGGTTTAACGTTTTTGGGAAATAGTTAGACAACTACTTCGTGTTTACACTTTTTAATTATTTAATAAATAAATTCCTTCCCAAGGATGGGGGTTTGTAATACATGAATACGTTATAATTTCCGAAAATATATTTTTAAGTCTCACTTGAAAATATATTTAATCACTTATCTAAAATATTCTAATTCCAAAATATACATATTTTTCCCAAAAATATTATATTTTACTTCATACCATTTCCAAAATAATACTTTATCAAAATACACGTTTAAGAGTATTTTCCGAAAATACATAAGTTACAATTTAAAGTTCGCGTTGTAATAATAATACCTGTGTAACTTAAATATTTGTTTGGTGAGAGCGTTGGTATTATTTTGGAGTCGTAATATCGTGATACCATAAGTTTTATTATTTTTACCCTAAAAATAATATAACTAGTTTACAAAACAGGCACATGTTCGCACAAGAGTTTTAGTATGAAATATATTCTAATATATATTTATCAAATTTTGTTTACGAAAATCAACCTCCGGCATTTAACATTTCTGTAATAAATTCATGGCGAAGTTTATTTTGAAAACGAATTCAAAAATTATATTTGTAAACACTTACTAGAAAATATTTTCTAAGTGTTGGATTTTTAGGAAAATTTCGCCAGAGTTTCCTTTGTAAATGGAGGCGTCCACGCTTACTAGCGTATCATTTTCTTTAGCATTTAACATGTTAGATCACTTTCAAATAACCAACCTGACATTTAGGCATGCAAAACACTACTTATATCGTGTCAGTTTTAATATACAAAACTGGGCTGTTTTCGGGTATTTTATTAAAATAGTTATCTTATTCCAAAAATTCCCAATTTTTTACAGAATGTCTTAAACGATCCAAATAATATTGTGTAAAAATATCGGGGTCCAAATCATCACCAATATTTTATAGAAAATCATTTTCCGGACTGAAATCAGATTTATCTTTTTCTGACCACAGTCCGCGGAATAATTTATTTAAAATTCATCGTGTGTCTGATTTATGAAATTCCAGTGGGATAATTACAAATACATCGGTGGTCATCTACAGTAAAAATTTCATGATATAACTCTACACAGGTTTCAAGTTATGACTAAAAATATAACACCCATTTTCTGCAGTAAAAATGCAGCTCTAGCTGCTGTTACAAAACGACACTTTAAAAATAGTAAACGGGGTCCAAAAATTATGATTTCAGTGCCATTAGAACCGTATTTCATAGTACATAAATATAGACTTCAGAAAATACATTTTTCATTTAGTTAAGGTCCTGTTACAGCCAGTTAAAGTCTGCTGAAAGTGCAAGTCAGCATGCTGTTTTAAAGGTTAAATGTTACTAAAACGCACCCATACGTTCGCCATCCTTTCTAATACGATTAAAATCAGATTATGGTTTATTTATTTCAGATTTATCATCATTTAACCATTCATCTTCTCTAGTTAGTTTAAACTTCAAGACTTTTATGATGTTCTTTAGAGTTCTTAATATTTCATCGTTCTTTCGACTATTAACCACCAAAAATATGAACAAGATGAAGATTTAGAACACTTACTACTAGCACAAGGCTAGGGAAGTTTCAAAGCGTAATAGTGGTGGATAAAAGAAAACAAGAGCGGTCCTTGAGCTTCCGAACACACCAAGCTTCGTTGTATGATCACTTGCACCCTTGGGTATGTATAGAATGCTTGAAGGAGCACTTGAAGGTGATGATATGGTGGTGGTATGGTGGCAGCCGAAATGGGTGGTGTAGAGGGAGAGAGAAACTTGTTTGTTGTTGGTGTTTTATGAAATGGAGGTTATAACCTCTCATGTTTATTTATAAACCATTTCCCCATTGTCCATCATATAATATGTCTTCAAGATATGGAACATGTGCCATTTAAACAATTAATAAAATGGGTGTGCGTGTACCCACACCATGACCGTGAGTAGGGGGTAGGGGGGGTTATGGTCGAGTTTTGATGATATAGTTAGTGATCTAGTTGGAAACAAATGGTGTCTAGTTAGAATATTTAGTGTTATGAAATATAAAGGGTGTTCGGGGACCCTAACTAGCTCAGAAAAGTAAAAACAATATGTTTGGCAATATTTTTATGTTCCGGGTAAAGTCCGGTTGTTCGGTTGGATACTGACCCGTTAAAGTGCTAAATAAAGCAATAAGGTGTCGTTTATGTATTTTTAGTGACACAATAAATTACCAACACTTTGGAAAGTGTCTGGAATTGTTTTACCAAAATTTTGCACTTTACTAGTTATGCTAAATGATGGATTTTTGTATAAAGTGCTGAATTTTGGTTAATTAGTGCAGAATTCTGCACTGTAAGTATGTTTTAGGCACATCCGGTCACTATAACTATCACCTAGTGACGCAGTTTTACAATCCTCATCTCCCTACACTCCCTGCTAGTGTAGTAATCTATTCCCGGCTCATACTGGCCTTAGAGACAATGTATGTCTAGTGCTGGCAATGTCAGCATGTTTACTGGGTTATCCGTATAGTGTGTTCACTGTGCTTTTGTGCATCAAGGTTGTCACTAATGTTTGCGTGTAAATAATAGAGTGACAGTAATAAGGTATGATGCATGAGCATGTATGTATCAGCAAACAGAAAGTAGTTTATTCAGAATTGTATTCAAGCACAGTAATTAGTAATCAAGCACAGTGATTAAGTATTAATTAAATATTAATTAATTGTACGGATACCTGGATTTGTGAGGGTTGTCATAGGTAACCACTAGTGTGTTTCCATTACCCACTGGTGTGTTTACTAAGGTAACCACTTCTGAGGAAAGAAGTCCCCAGTACCAAGAACAAGGGGCATCAGTGGATGATTTTTGAGAAACTTTTCCTAAGTCAACTACTGATACAACCACTGTGAGTGGGAAATCAAACGATCCCATTCATTTGGGTGATGGTTTAAAATACAAAGAATTGACGGAGAGGGTTGATAAAACTGAAACATCAGTTGTAGATATAAAAATATGCTACAACAGTTGTTACAATCTCAAAAGGCTACATCCACTACTGCAACATCTGCTCCATCCCCACTGAGCTATGGCATATATTTCAACCTATGCTTCACAAACAGAGACAGTATGCTGATCAACAACATGAGGTTCAACTTCAAATGTTCAGAAATGTGATGGAAGCTAGGTACAAAGATACACAAGCTGATATAAAGGCAATCAAGGCCCATTTGCTTCAAACCACTGGCACTTCTCCTCCTACCATCATTTATGTTGAAAACCATGATGGTGCCAAAATGGGGAGAAAGGTAAAAAGGGAAAAGAAGGTCTATATCTGCCACCAGATCCAATGTCTAAACTTGTGGTAGAAATTCCAAAGCCAGATGGATCAAAGAAGGTTGATGTGACTCCCTGCTAGTGTAGTAATATATTCCCGGCTCATACTGGCCTCAGAGACAATGTCTGTCTAGTGCTGGCAATGTCAGCATGTTTACTGGGTTATCATTATAGTGTGCTCACTGTGCTTTTGTGCATCAAGGTTGTCACTAATGTTTGCGTGTAAATAATAGAGTGACAGTAATAAGGTATGATGCATGAGCATGTATGTATCAGCAAACAGAAAGTAGTTTATTCAGAATTGTATTCAAGCACAGTAATTAGTAATCAAGCACAGTGATTAAGCATTAATTAAATATTAATTAATTGTACGGATACCTGGATTTGTGAGGGTTGTCACATTCTCCCCCCGTTAAAGAAATTTCGTCGTCGAAATTTGTACTTCCTTAACTCCTTATGGTTAAGTCACACATGAATAATATCGAAGTAAATAATCTTCAAATCGAAACAATCATTACTCACATTAGGTGAGTCCAAGAATATATAACAACCCGAATCCTAGGGTTGAAAGGTGTGTGCTTTCAGCATTTGATGTCAAATGTACGAGACGTATTTGACGTATAGGCTAGCGTAATTCAGCTAGCAAGGGGGTTTCCTCAAAAGAGGAGTTTTAACTAATAAGGTTCTCAATGACCGTTCGCAATATGCAAACGAGTTTTTCATGAACCATAGCATCCGCTATATGAATTCAAAATCAACAACTCAAATGAAATAGTAAGTTAATCTGTCAACTCCCGAGTAGATGAATGGTAAGGTTTGGTGAGTTGAAAATTTTAAACTGCGTGAATACGCCGAGTGAATACAAGCGAATCTGGTGTATCCTTGCCTTAATTAGTAGTTGCATCAGAAATGTTTGAATGACGAGTCAAGCAAAAATATATGTAGTTTTCCGTGAAACGGTTGACCATGATTAGCACAAGCTACAAGTTTGTAATGACACCACAAGGTGTCGTAGTGACATAATTCAAGTATAGTGGTGACTTGAACCAATTCACCGAGTTGGAAACCAAATAAAAGTGTAACGACGCAAGCCAAAAGATTTGATTTACACGATGTCATAGAGTTTTCAGTTGTACATGGAACACCAAAGAGCCATTGTTGGAAGATGAAAAAGAGTTAAGTACTGTAAGGCATTCGATTGACAACGAAAGAATCGTTAGGAGGTACATTGTGCTTATGAAATGAATATATGTACCATTGCCTTAACACACAATTGTGTTAAGACTGCTTTGATTGTGAATATCAAAATGGATTGTTAACAAATACATAGGTAATTAAATCCGAATATGAAATGAGCAACCCAATTAGCGCAAGCTTCAATTCTGTGAAAGTATCACTGCAAGGTATCGAAATCAATCAACGATTTAGTGGAGTCGTAGACCAACCGAATTTGCTACGACTCAAAATGAAAGAATTCTGCAAAAATACATGAATATGATGTTCCCAATACATCATATGACGTCTGAAACTGAATATGCGAAGTGGATAAGTTCAAGTAATCGAACTTAATCTCAGTGTAGCTCGGCAATAAAAGTATGTATCAACAAAGGAAATCTCGGCATGGTAACAAAATAAACCATGAATGTAATTTGTAATAAGGAAGTCCAAGAGAGTGTGTTGACTTGATAGCAAACTAGTCAACAATTTTCAATAATGTAGGTCATTCGAGTCACAAACCAGTAATTAGATTTAGCAACGTAATATTTGAACTTTAATGAAGCGTTCATTCGAAATGAAACCGCATGCGTCGCAAAAGGTGCATGGGTTATATATAAGTTTTCAAGTAATGAAGCAATGTGTATCTGCCAAAGTGGAGAAGTGACCAAGTATACGAAGCTAACGTGTGTTCGCTCTCAGCGAAGAAAATCCACGTGATGCAACTACTTTGAGGGGAGTAGAGATGCAAATATCTACTCGTTAGAAGTAAAAGTTAAGATTTCCACGAAAGAAAATTTAAGTACTTTCGGTTTTGTTAACTGAAATGACTTACGAGTTTGGTCCTGGGTTCCCAACGGTCCTAAATATATGTCTTCTAGATCCTCCAGGTTTCGTATCCTGTGTAGATCTGGTTTGTGCATTGTGTAGGAAACACCATTTTTGTGTATGGCTAAAAACAAGTCATTGTCCCACAATTTTTCCCTGGTATACTTTCTTCCCGAATTCACCGCTAACGACACTCGATCGTTGATCGGTCGTGTAATAGTAGTTTGGTCCTCACAGTCAGTTATGTAAGAAGTTTGTTAATCCTCAGCGAGACTCACCGACTCTCGTGGGTTAGCTCGTTCGGCTCCTGGTATTTGATGCTCATTTGAAAATCACCGTCCTTTTTATTTTGACGAGCAGAGTTGGGGTTACCCAAAAGGGGATTTTGGTCTGTTATCTTCCTTCTCTATCAACGATTAAAACTTTCCTGCCAATCCTTGCATTTCCGAAGGTGTAAGTCGCTTAGGGTGCATTGACTACAGGCGCGACGCCTGGAATCGAATCGATGCAAAAATTCGACTTGTCGTTGAGTGGATAATCCAGGAAAGTCTTCGAGAAAGACTTCCGGATATTTCCCTATCACGAGGGGTATCTTCAAGTTTTAGTCCTTCGGCTCCCTTGTCCCCGACATGAGCCAGAAAGCAATCCATCCTTTCCGCAACAACTTTCGTGCGTTCAAGCAATCCGTGATCTGTAGAGGCGTATCCTGCTTCATGAGTCACGATCGTTCCTTCATTCGTCATCGAGGTACGGATATCAACCTCCGCTCGACCGCTTGGCAACTAATCCACCCCAATTACCTCGTCGAAACTTCCCAGCTCAACTGGCAGTAGATCTAGCGTAAACTTACGCTCTCCGGGTTCTATCTTGCCAATTCCAATTTCTTCGCTGGCTTTCACTAGCTTCCCGTTAACTAGTGCTATCGTGTGCGGATTATCTAACTTACTTGTTACTAAACCAAGTATACTTCCAAATTCTAGAGATGCGAAGTTAAAATTTGCAACAGTATTTAGCACAATTGCATAACGTAGTCTAGTATGGACGTACCGATGTCCATGCTTGAACTCCTGGCGTTCCTCCCTGGCTCCGGCGTTAGACATTTTCCCCACGATTTTGTTTAATCTTCCTTGGGCAGTCTTTCCTAAAGTGCCCCATAGCACCGCAGTTATAACATCCCTTACCGTTCTTTCCACATTTCGTCTCATGCCAACACGCTCCCCGGCTGTGCCCCACTTTGCCACAATTGTCATACTTTTCCTTTTTACATCGCCCGGTATGATGCCGTCGACACTTGTCGCATTGAGGTAATTTACCCATGTACTCTTTTCCCTTCTTGGCCTTCTACTTTTACTTCCCTGAGTAACCATCTTGATATTTGCGAGCTTTCTCTTGTTATTACCAGATGACTCTTCATGAGTCTCCTTTTTCTCCTCAGAGGTTGGAAATTTGTTCGTCCTGCTTGCTTCTTTAGTTAAGGCCACACTTAGATTGATGGCCTCAGTAATTGTTGCAGGCTTTGATGTTGCCACTGTGCTCGTGATTTGGGGTGCCAATCCCCAAATGAAACTCTCAATCTTCTTAGACTCTGGATCTACCATGCAGGGAACAATATGCGACAGAGTTTGGAATTTCTCCACGTACTCAGATAATTTTGAACCTTCCATCTTCAAGTTCCACAATTCAGTCTCCAACTTCTGGACTTCTGCCCTAGAGCAATATCTTTTATGCATCAGTTCCTTCAGCTCGTCCCACGTCAAAGCATTCGCTGCAGTCTCACCCATTGTTTGAACTTGAAGGTTCCACCTTGACAGAGCCCCATCTACAAAAAGTCCAGCTACGTACGTGACCTGATGTTCTGGGGCACATTTTCTCAACTGTAAGACGGAATTCGTCTTCTCAACCCAGCGCACGAAGGCTTAGGCACCCCTGGTGCCGTCGAATTCTCGAGGTTTGTGGTCCAAGAACTGCTTGTAGGTGCAGCCTGTGATATAAGCAACATTATTCGCGTAAGGCATTAGCAAGGCGCTCGTGGAAATGTCCAAACGTTTTGTAATGTGTCTTAAAGGACTAAACATTACCGTTGGGGGGTTTATTCCCTAAGGTACCTCCGCTACAATCGGAGCGAAGGGCCTCGTATCGTGCAATGGCCTGTAAGAGGCGCTCTTGCATTTCCGCCTCTATTGTCGGTAGAGGGTTGTTGTTATCGGTGTTCCCTTGAGTCGACATATTCCTAGAAGAAAGTCGGTTAGGTCAGGTCTTGTTAAGGACATGAGCACTTAAGTCTCTTTTTAATGAGTAAGACCCCAGAAGTGTATTACATATACGTATATATGCAGTCGTTATAACATTAAATCACATATTATCACAATTATTGCACAATTTGTAAACAGGAATGTAGCAAGTAAGCATGTAGCATTATAGTTGTAGCACAAATATGTAAATTAACAGCGTGCTTAGTGAGGACATAAGTAGAAAGCTGTAATCCAGCTGTTTATAAGGTTGCAGATATCACAGACTCAAAGGAGTCTGAATGTACGCTAGAATCAGAGGGTAGCTTGTTTACAGGGGTCTTAAGAAGTGAAATTAGTAACAGTGTCCTCGTCTAAATTACTATCATCATGGGCGTCAGCAGGAGTACCGTCAATAAACATGTCATCGTAAATTGCTTGTCGAGTAGCCAACCTTCAGTAGAAGTGTCCACAGGAGACGCATCATCGAGGATCGGGGCCATGGTGTGCCCACCATCGGGATGACCAGTGATAAAGTGGTCATGGGTTGATACAAGAGTGACAGAAAGATTCTTGTCAATGAAACCATCAGCAAAGATGAAGTATCACCAAAATATGGTAGCATAGACTGTTAGAAGTCGTCCCCGTCCTTAGTCAGCATATCAGGATCACTCTCAATATCTGACGTAATTGTCTCTGACGCAGATGTAGTCTCCTTATCTGCGGCGGTGGTCGTAGGGTTATCAATGTCTGATAACTCGTTCTCTAAATAGAGTGATATGTGTGCCATAGTAATTACTAGTAATTAGTGTATGTGAACAACTATCACATATGCATGTATATCAACATTAAATCAAATAAGCATGTAAGTCTCAATTAATGTAAGCAAGTAATCATCCTAGTCTTCCCCAGACTATCCTACCTCAGTCTCCCTGACTGAACCTTACCCTGTCTCTCAGACTAAACTTCCAAGTCTCTCAGACTAAACTTTCTAGACTAACTTCTCAGCCTCTCAGACTGAACTTCCTAGTCCCACTAGACTAACTTCTCAGCCTCTCAGACTGAACTTCCTAGTCCCACTAGACTAACTTCTCAGCCTCTCAGACTGAACTTCCTATTCCCACTAGACTAACTTCTCAGCCTCTCAGACTGAACTATAAATCTTTGAAAAGTGTACTGTGCCCTTTTTGTTAAAAAAATGTTTGTGCCCTGGATCTGGACGTGTAGTGTATGCAATGTAAAAAATTTTTCGTGAGAGCCCTAGTGATCATAGTCTAGACTCGAGAAGGAATCCTAGTTCGCTATGATCGAGGCTCTGATACCAGGTAATGTCACACCCTGGCTTTGCGGAAGCGTGGGTTTTTGGTGTGACTTCTTAATACCATAGCAATCAATCATGGCAATGCTATATGATAAAAACATGAGGTGTTCATCCATTAATAAAGTTTAGAAAATACCACAACATATTAGTTATAAAACATTAACCCCAAAATACGTTACAAATCATGACTTGTTTAAACGAGTTCATAAAGACTCAGCAAAAGATTTTAAGCAAAACTAAGTTTAGAGATATTTAACCCGTCCAGGTAGAGGTTACACCTTCTAAACCCTACAGCCCTGGATGACTTCTTTATTCAAACGCAGCTTGTAAATACATGCATACCGTTCCAGATCCATTAGTTTCCTGAAATACATGTAGTTTGAAAAATCAACAAAAGTTGAGCGAGTTCATGTGTATGTGAGTCTGTATAAATCGTTAAAAATGTACCCGTATAAAGGTATGTTCTTGGTATGTAGCAATAAGGAAAAGCAGATCAATTAATGTGTAGCTAATACATTAATAAGTGACATGGCCTAGGAAGCACTCAAACCTGTAACGCGTATTTTGTACCGGTCCTTCCGGCGAAGCGAGATAGTCACCACATACAGCCACACGCTGGCCCATGTGTGGGGCTCGCAACACCCGATAGATCTATCACTCATGCCTCTTGGTCCTTATAAAAGGATTAATGGTCTTACGATAATAGCCTATCCATTCACGTGATCTAGAAGTAAATTCCTTAGCTAATCATACCATGTATAAAAGTGTCTGTAATAATTGTAACATGTATTTCACCCCCGAAGTATAAAAATTGAAAACAGTTAAGAGAAAAGGGGGGACTTAAATATTTGGTGAGAGCTTTGTAATAATAATACCGGTGTAACTTAAATATTTGTTTGGTGAGAGCGTTGGTATTATTTTGGAGTCGTAATATCGTGATACCATAAGTTATATTATTTTTACCCTAAAAATAATATAACTAGTTTACAAAACAGGCACATGATCGCACAATAGTTTTAGTATGAAATATATTCTAATATATATTTATCAAATTTAGTTTACGAAAATCAACCTCCGACACATAACATTTTTGTAATAAATTCATGGCGATGTTTATTTTGAAAACCAATTCAAAAATTATATTTGTAAACACTTACTAGAAAATATTTTCTAAGTGTTGGATTTTTAGGAAAATTTCGCCAGAGTTTCCTTTGTAAATGGAGGCGTCCACGCTTACTAGCGTATCATTTTATTTAACATTTAACACGTTAGATCGCTTTCAAATAACCAACCCGACATTTAGGCATGCAAAACACTACTTATATCGTGTCAGTTTTAATATACAAAACTGGGCTGTTTTCGGGTATTTTATTAAAATAGTTATCTTATTCCAAAAATTCCCAATTTTTTACAGAATGTCTTAAACGATCCAAATATTATTGTGTAAAAATATCGGGGTCAAATTATCACCAATATTTTATAGAAAATCATTTTCCTGACTGAAATCAGATTTATCTTTTTCTGACCACAGTCCGCGAATAATTTATTTAAAATTCATCGAGTGTCCGATTTACGAAATTCCAGTGGAATAATTACAAATACATCGGTGGTCATCTACAGTAAAAATTTCACGATCCAACTCTACACAGGTTTCAAGTTATGACTAAAAATATAACACCCATTTTCTGCTGTAAAAATGCAGCTCTAGCTGCTGTTACAAAACGACACTTTAAAAATAGTAAACGAAGTCCAAAAATTATGATTCCAGTGCCATTAGAACCGTATTTCATAGTACATAAATCTAGACTTCAGAAAATACATTTTTCATTTAGTTAAGGTCCTGTTACAGCCAGTTAAAGTCTGCTGAAAGTGCAAGTCAGCATGCTGTTTTAAAGGTTAAATGTTACTAAAACGCACCCATACGTTCGCCATCCTTTCTATTACGATTAAAATCAGATCATGAGTTTGTTACAGCAGATTATGGTTTATTTATTTCAGATTTATCATCATTTAACCATTCATCTTCTCTAGTTAGTTTAAACTTCAAGGCTTTGATGATGTTCTTTAGAGTTCTTAATATTTCATCGTTCTTTCGACTATTAACCACCAAAAATATGAACAAGATGAAGATTTAGAACACTTACTACTAGCACAAGGCTAAGGAAGTTTCAAAGCATAATAGTGGTGGATAAAAGAAAACGAGAGCGGTCCTTGAGCTTCCGAACACACCAAGCTTCGTTGTATGATCACTTGCACCCTTGGGTATGTATAGAATGCTTGAAGGAGCACTTGAAGGTGATGATATGGTGGTGGTATGGTGGCAGCCGAAATGGGTGGTGTAGAGGGAGAGAGAAACTTGTTTGTTGTTGGTGTTTTATGAAATGGAGGTTATAACCTCTCATGTTTATTTATAAACCATTTCCCCATTGTCCATCATATAATATGTCTTCAAGATATGGAACATGTGCCATTTAAACAATTAAGAAAATGGGTGTGCGTGTACCCACACCATGACCGTGAGTAGGGGGTAGGGGGGGTTATGGTCGAGTTTTAATGATATAGTTAGTGATCAAGTTGGAAACAAATGGTGTCTAGTTAGAATATTTAGTGTTATGAAATATAAAGGGTGTTAGGGTGTTCGGGGACCCTAACTAGCTCAGAAAAGTAAAAACAATATGTTTGGCAATATTTTATGTTCTGGGTAAAGCCCGTTTGTTCGGTTGGATACTGACCCGTTAAAGTGCTAAATAAAGCTATAAGGTGTCGTTTATGTTATTTTTAGTGACACAATAAATTACCAACACTTTGGAAAGTGTCTGGAATTGTTTTACCAAATTTTTGCACTTTACTAGTTATGCTAAATGCTGAATTTTTGTATAAAGTGCTGAATTTTGTTTAATTAGTGCAGAATTCTGCACTGTAAGTATGTTTTAGGCACATCCGGTCACTATAACTATCACCTAGTGATGCAGTTTTACAATCCTCATCTCCCTACACTCCCTGCTAGTGTAGTAATCTATTCCCGGCTCATATTGGCCTCAAAGACAATGTCTGTCTAGTGTTGGCAATGTCAGCATGTTTACTGGGTTATCCGTATAGTGTGCTCACTGTGCTTTTGTGCATCAAGGTTGTCACTAATGTTTGCGTGTAAATAATAGAGTGACAGTAATAAGGTATGATGCATGAGCATGTATGTATCAGCAAACAGAAAGTAGTTTATTCAGAATTGTATTCAAGCACAGTAATTAGTAATCAAGCACAGTGATTAAGCATTAATTAAATATTAATTAATTGTACGGATACCTGGATTTGTGAGGGTTGTCACAGGTAACCACTAGTGTGTTTCCATTACCCACTGGTGTGTTTACTAATGTAACCACTTCTGAGGAAAGAAGTCCCCAGTACCAAGAACAAGGGGCATCAGTGGATGTTTTTTGAGAAACTTTTCCTAAGTCAACTACTGATACAACCACTGTGAGTGGGAAATCAAATGATCCCATTCATTTGGGTGATGGTTTAAAATACAAAGAATTGACGGAGAGGGTTGATAAAACTGAAACATCTGTTGTAGATATAAAAATATGCTACAACAGTTGTTACAATCTCAAAAGGCTACATCCACTGCTGCAACATCTGCTCCATCCCCCACTGAGCTATGGCATATGTTTCAACCTATGCTTCACAAACAGAGATAGTATGCTGATCAACAACATGAGGTTCAACTTCAAATGTTCAGAAATGTGATGGAAGCTAGGTACAAAGATACACAAGCTGATATAAAGGCAATCAAGGCCCATTTGCTTCAAACCACTGGCACTTCTCCTCCTACCATCATTTATGTTGAAAACCCTGATGATGCCAAAATGGGGAGAAAGGTAAAAAGGGAAAAGAAGGTCTATATCTGCCACCAGATCCAATGTCTAAACTTGTGGTAGAAATTCCAAAGCCAGATGGATCAAAGAAGGTTGATGTGACTCTAAATGCTTTTGCTGAAGAAAAAGAAAAGTTAAAAGAGAAAATGGAAACAAAGGGAGATAAAAGATTTGAAGAGGAAAAGAAAGTTTTTATGGCTAAAGAGGCACAGGGTACTTCAAACAGAAGAAAGACTACTAGAAAGGTTAGCCAACCCAAAACCACATCTCCGAAAACCACTAAACCACCTCCTAAAATCCCCAAAAGTTCCTCACATCAAACCTCCAAACCAACAGATGTTAAGACACCTGTTGTATCAACAGTTGTTGGTACTTCAGTGGTTTCAACAGATGTTATTTCAACCACTGCCCTCACCACTTCAACAACCAACACTCAATACACTGCCATACCAAAAACAACATCACCATCACAAAAACCACCTGCCAAAAAGCAGAAGACAACAGTTGATACATCAACAGTTATAGTGACAACAGTGGTTGAAACACCAGTTGTTTCAACAGCTGTTTGTCAATCACCTATCACTTCAAACACTCCTTCTCAAGCCATAATTCTTTTTGTTCCTAAAACTCAAACAAAAACACCTTCTCCCAAAAAAGTGTATACTAGAAAAAGAATGTTTCAGGTGAATGATGATGATATACCATCACCTGTTCCCATTTCATCTGTACCCTATAATGTAACCAAACCTCGACCATTCATTCCCCCCACCTTAGCCAATCCAATCAAAGATCCAAAGGTAATTGAAGGACATGATCCTGCTGATGTTCTACCAATAGCAACCAGTTATCCACTAGAATTGCATGTAGTAAAGAATGAAATGAAGCAGTTCTACCTAGTGGATGACCCTTCAAAAAGAAAGTTCCCTTCTCTTACTGGTTTTAGAGATCCAAACAACATGGATGAATACTTGAAACTTAAAGCCAAGCAAGCTGAATTAAAATCCAAATATAAGTGCAAAGGGAAGGGTGATAATGCTTTCTCAAATCGAATGCAGTTTTTGCTCACAAGAGTTAAACAACTAGAAGATTACGCAAGAGATTTGAGCAAAGAAATGTCCAACTTGCCACCAGAGGCTGATTTACAAAAAAGAAATAAGAGAAGATCTTCTGGCATAGATCATGAGTGAAAAATTCTACCCTGCCAAAGTTGAACAATTCCAAAACTAGCCACTCATTGCTCTCAAGACAGAACTTAATAGAATTGAAAGAATAAAAAAGGATTCAGGTATGAAAAGATCAGCACCAAACTGGAGCAAGTACAATAAGAAAATTGCAGATCTTACCTTGGAATACAAGAGAAAGAGAGAAAAGTTGGTTGCAGCACAATATGGAACAGCCAGGCAGATATCAAGATGGTCAAAGCAAGTTATTGATCAGACCTACAAAAGGCTGGAAGAGCTAAGGAGAAAGGACCCCAATGCTCTAAAGAAACCAGTTTACAAAACCACTAGCAAGCCAAAGCAGAAGGCCCTTTCTTCTGAACCACTGTTCACATCATCTGACACCTCCATCATTGAGTTAAACCAAAGAAAGAGGCAAAAACAGACTGATGCTGAAGATGTTGCAGATGAAGCTGTTTACATGAAAGAGGCCATGAAAGGAATGATAGAAGAGAATCCTAACTCAGTTATGCTTGAAGACATTGCCAAAAGAGTTCTGAGCAGGCCTCCATCACCAAACTCATATAAAATAAAAACTTTCCCAAGAAACCCACTGGACTCAAAGATACTAAAGTGGAAGTCTGATCAAAAGACCCACGTATTGACTCTGCTCAAGTCAAGTGGTGAAGTGAAGCATATATCAAGGGAAAATGTACTTGGCCTGAGTGTAGAAGATTTACAAGATCTCCTTGAGCTTACACTGTGGAGAGATGAGGATTCCATGAACTTTGAATTACAATTCAAAGGTCAAGTTAGGGAATTGTTGATGAGGCAATAAAAAATCCAGAATAATGAAGCGTTTTGGCATCATCTGTTCCAGAGGGAGATTGTTGGGATTGAACCCTACAAAGGAACAGTTGATAAAGCCAAAACTGGTTCAGATCAGTGGATTCATCATAAGCAGTTGTTTGTAATAGATCTTTCCCTTTAACAGTGGCCCTAACATCTGATGACCTCAAGTGCTGACCACTACAACTGCTGCTGATCTAAAAGACTATTGAAGATAAAGCACTGATGCTTAATCTACTGATATGACTCAAGTACTGCTAAAGACCCAAAGCATTGCTGGAGCTATAACAGTGGAATGAAGAATCAGTAATTTACTTTATTCTTTGTATTATACTTGTAATCAGTTGTTTAAGTTATCAGTGGTTGTAATAGTTAGTGGTTGTAGGTTGTTAGGAGGTTAGATGTCACTTTCATGGTGACGTCAGCCAAAGATGCTCAGCCTGTACTGTTCTATTAGCTCTCTTCATCACCAAGTCATTCTGTACGAACATTCAAGTGAGCTCAGGCTGAGGGGGAGATTTGTGCATGCATGAATTGTAATTGAGTATTGTAATAAATACAAGCATTCGATTTCATGACAAACATGTTTGCTTAAACTTATTTTCTCATTGATTGTGTGTTAAAAGTTTATTTCATATTTTCGCTGCAATTTATCTCTGTTTCATCTTCATTACTATTAAACAAAACGCAATCTAAGAAACTCAGATCCTAACAAAGCGGGTCAGTTCAGTGTAGTTCAGGTCTCGATATATCGGGTCATATCTCAAATTTTGGGTTTTCGGTCAAACCCGGTCAAGATCAGCAGCTTTGGGTTTCGGTTCGGTTCTGTAAAAGGCAGTCAATAGCAAATCTATGCGGATCAGGTTCCTAGGAACGAGTCAACTCGGTCAAACCGAGTCAACTCGGTCAAACTCAGTCAACAACGAGTCATCTCGGTCAAACTGAGTCAACTCAGTCATACTAATCGATGGAACGACACGAGGATTTGGTAAATAATAACGACACGTTCATAGTTTATGTTGATTATATATTTAATGGTTGTTTTACTTACACGAAATCGAGCTCCCGAACCGATCAAACAAATGAATTATTAGTTAAAAAGTACTTGGATTATTTATTATCTTGTTTATATAAATTTATTATACCAAAAATATCGTTGAATCTTGTTGAATTTTGAAAATATAACGACAACTTGAGTTGTCGGGGCCGTCCAAAAATAGAGAAAACTCTGCCCATTTTTCGAGAAAACCCGTAAACAAAATGTGTTTTATTATAAGACGAACTTTTTGGATTCAAATTAGATTATGAAACAAATATGGTTATCACAATTGTTTAAACAAAACGACGATTCAGATATTATTTACAACAATAAATATAGTTATATTTATTCTAAACTTCGAAAAATTCGACAATTCTTTTATATATTTATTAGTTTATATATTTATTTCGAACATCAAATAACTCAGATTCTTTTATAAAAATAAATATAGTTTATATATTTATTTCTGACATCAAGTAACTCGGATTTCCTTTACCAAAAATAAATATAGTTTACATATTTATTTCGACTATCAAACAACATGAATTCTTATTTTAAAAAAATAAATATAGTTTATATATTTATTTCAAACATCAAACGACTAGTATTCTTTTATAAAAATAAATATAGTTTATATATTTATTTCAAACATCAAACGACTTGTTTTCTTTTACAAAAATAAATATAGTTTATATATTTATTTCAAACATCAAACAACTCGATGATTCTTTTATAAAATAAATATAACTTATATATTTATTTTAGACGCCTAAACGACACATTATATATCATATATATCAAGGTAGGAGTTTGTTATATACTATTTTCATAGCAATATTCATTATATACACTTACTCGGGACGATTAACACAATTCTATCAACATACTTATATATTTTTATATAAATATTTATATATTTTAAACATCTCAAGAACTAAGTCATTCCAAGACTTCTTAGTTATTACCGACAATAAGCAAACTAAACGAGTATAATTTAATCATTTTTGTTAAGTTAACAACTTACAATCGAATCGTTCGGGTAACGATTCGGTAGAGCTCGGTGACATGTATTTTAGTTACTACATTTATTTAGAAACTTATAAGATATTCCATGTTAGGGACATTATAGAATGCACGCTAGCAAATCACATCTTGGAAACGACATCACAAAGTCATACTAAGCTAGCTTTGCACAAGGAAATCAAAGTGAGTTCATAACCCCACCTTTTTACGGTTCTACATTTTTATAAATGCTTTCGGGGTGGAAAGACATGCACGTTTTGCAGAGACATACATAGTTTTTGAATGAACAAAAGTTATATATTTCTAAACCATGTTACAACACGTTTTAACTAGCACAAATGATTTGTGAATTTCATTAAACTCAAATGGTCTACGAAAAACATATGCAAAACATACCGGTTTTTTTACAAAAACATAAACAGTTACGAAACATGCATGAGCTACAGACACTAGTGACGGGGTTGGTCCTAGTTACAAAAGGGGACTGGGGGTCTCATATACAAACAAGAGGACTGGTTGGTCCTGTACACGAACAACGGAGACTGTGTGTCCCACATACAACAACCCAAAATCTTGCATGCACCTAAGGCCTTCATCTTAAGGACTGAATAGTCCAACAGACAGACTCATGCAGGCATGTTATTGTCATGCGCAGACATTGACAGGCACACAAGTGTTACAAACACAAAACTTTACAGATACAAGGTTTTACAAACATAAAGGTTTACACATACAAGGTTTCACAAATACAAAGTTTTCATGTAACATGCCAAAGAAAATGAATTTTTATTTCGTTTTCTAAAATGATACTTTAAAATCCGGTTACTCAAAAAGATTGATTTCAAATCTTTTACATACAAACTATGAACTCGCTCAACTTTATGTTGATTTTTCGCATGTTTTTTTCTCAGGTCACATTTTTAAATTATGGCACGGTTGGAATAGGAGAACCATGGGGATTCGAGTACTTAGTGGGGGTTCGTTTTCTAGAAGTCTTATCTTTATTTGCTCCCGCTGTGCAATGAAGATACCAGTCCAGTCACGGCAGCTCTGATATTTCGGGTGTGACAGATTGGTATAAGAGCTATAGGTTACAGCGAATAGGGTTTTTGTAACACCTCGTAAAATCACGACCAATATTGTAAAGACACGTGTCATGGACTTTAAACGTGTAATGGTTTGATCTGGAGGGACTAAAATTGTCAAACAATGTAAATATGTGAATAAAGGGATCTAAAGTGTCAACATGCCTAACTTGTGCCTCTGATTAACCTCACACGACGTTCGTATTCTTTAATGAATAAAATATCGAACTTAGAAAGTCGTTTATGCTTAAATTGAAAAGTTTACAAAGCATAAGGGTTAAATGTGTCAACATGTTTAAAATTACCTCTGAGTGACCTTTTAACATTTTCGAGACTTTGTAATACTTCCTTATACTTCCATGAATGTTGGATAATAAATTCGTGGAGTTTCGACGCACGTAAATAAACAAAGTGGTAATCCCAAGTAATAAAGGTCAAATGCGTCAATGTTGCATTTCAAGACCATTCGGGTGGCCTCGTAACTAACCAAAAGCTTATTGTTAAATGATTAAAGACTCAAGACCCTTAAAAGTTAAGATTAGGGGTTAAAAGTGCAATAAACGAAAGTTAAATCAAGATTAGAAGGACCAGGGACCAAAACTACAATTAAGGAAAGTTTGTTTCCGGTCAAGGAAGAGCCAAACGGCCCGCGTAAGACTCCTAAAGAGTCTACGCGACCCACGTGAGCAGCCCAGCGACCAAAAAAACTTGACAGCTGCATGTTCAGCCTGTTGCACCACCTTTGCATGCTTGTTTTCGAATCCAAGGACTGTGCCAATGGTATTTCATGCACTAGGGACACCTGGGTGCATCAGGGATCATATAGGGACATGTGGATTGATCACAAGAGATGGAAATTTGCTATATAAAGGCTCTCATTTCATTTGATCATTTGCACATTCTCAAAATCACTTCACATTGCTTTCTCTGGAGCTTCCTGGAGTTCAAGCAAGTTTTCTTAGGTTCCAAATTCGTGCTAAGGACCATTATTGTAAGTGTTCTTAGTTTCTTAAGTTCAAGTTTTATTAGTTTAATGACCAAAAGTCAAAGCCATCGTAATTAAGCTTTGACTTAGTGATTAATCACTAATGGTCCAGCCATTATTCGAATTTAAAGTGGCTATGAGTTGGTAATTATGTAGGTAATAAACCCTTAAAAGGGCACCTATTGATTCTCACTCTAACTTGGTCAATTGTCGGGTCAAACTTAATATTAAAAAGTCAACAGAAGCTATTTTTGCAAATAAATTCATAACTTGTAATGCAGAGGTTATGGAACATGTTTTAACATTAAAATAACTTGGTAAATGATATAATAACATGTCTAGGCATGTTCAACCCGACAATTCTGAGTTTAGGCTAGGTTCGGAACCGAAAGTCGCAAAAGTGGACTTTTGCTTTGACTTTCAGTTCTGACCCGATTTAGCTTAGTTTAGATATGCCTTAGGATTCCATTAGGACCATGTTACATGTTAGTATAACCCTCTGAGATTATACAATATGGTTCCTTTGTAATCCAAATCATTTGCATGTTTCCGTTAAATGCTTAATTGTTGACCATTATGCCCTTTTGATATAAAAATGAGATTTTTGAAAATATGAGAGGACAAAAACCCTATTACTGATTTATAATCATGTCCTAAAAATTTGACATCAGTTTGTGGTCTAAATTAGGAGTTATGCTCAATATCGTAAATTGAAGCCTTTTTATTAATTAAACGGCATTTTCGGCATAAAACCTATTTAAACCCAAATTTTGACACCAAAACTTTTACCCACTGATATAATATAATATTTAGGGATTTTTGGAAGTTTTATTGAATTTTAAACTGATTATATTATAGAGTTTTAAAGTAAATTCGGTATTGACGAAATTGCCTTTTTCTTGGATAAAATGAGTTTTACATAACATTTTGATGCCAAACCTCTTGCTACTGATTTCATATGTTAAATAAAATATTTTGAGCTTTATAAACTGATCAAAACTCAGATTTCTTTAAATAACCCAAAAATCGTCAAATACCGACTTTTACGCTTTTTAAACGCATAGTTTGGGTTAAAATTATATTTAACACCTAAAACTCATTACCTAATGATATTATAAGTAAATTTTTATACTTTAACTGTAAGTAAAAGTTTTTAAATCAGATTTCCAAATTTGACCCTTAAAGCTTATGTGAAACGACCAAACTGCCCTTTCGGTGCATAGTTTGGCCATAAATAATAAATTTCACATATATGCAATATCTTACTGATATAACATACTAAAATGAATATTTTAACTGATCATTTTAGACCAGAACCTCAGATTGTGATTTAACCTCTTTTATAATCTTTAAAATGGCTAAAATACCCCTACGGGGCTTAAATTGATTTTAAATTCGTTTTGGGAATAATGGAAGGTATCCTACTGATATCATAACACATTTTAAGCATATTAACTTAGGAAACCTTGTCACACCCCCAAAATACCACATGCGGAAACCCACGCGAGGCGTGTGACGTACCAGGATCTAGCCACTATCACATTAAACTCATGACAAGATTTCAAATAAAAGCTTTCATTCATTAATATAAAGTGTTACAAAACATTATTTATAACTCGTTGTGTTCAGCAGAAGCATAATATAAAGTTTAACCCAAACCCAATTGTATTTCATCAACTAGTCTCGTTTCAAGTTTCCATGTATCTCGACCCATGACCACTCCAGCATCCCAGACAGCAAGTTCCACATCCATATGTATCAATAACCTGCGAGCATGCACACACGTGTATCAGACAACGCTGGTGAGTTCATAGATTTACGAAAATGTTAGTTACCAAGTGTTTAGTTTAGTTCATTGATTTCAATGTTGATAATACCTCGAATAGAAGACAACTCCAGATTTATTTTGCCCTTTCCCCAATGCTCCTATCAAAGCATTGGGCATGACTAAGTCATTAGTTCACACCCGTCTTCTCAGGTACGGGGTGAGGGTGCCAAACCTAGATAGCGCTACCAACTAATGCTTCGTTACCCCTCAGGTAACAAACAACAAGGAGGGACTTTAAGGGTGATAGGATGAGTATATTATCCAACATTCCAGATTTATCCACAAAACATATTCCTCTCAGGAATACCCAATGAATTTACCCAAAAACCCATCCCTCTCAGGGATACCCAATGACTGTCCCAACCACTGCGACACATGCTCAAGAGAAATGAACTCACCTTGGTTTTGCTCGGTAAGACTAGTTACGTGTTCAAGTTGCTCAAAACGATCCTAACATGGTTACCATTAACAATCAGTCGTGTATCACTTAATCTCATATTACATACACATATTACACAAGTAGCATCATATAATATCATTCAAGTTATTTAGGCACCTATCAGTTCACAATCAACGCATAGCAAGCACTTGATTCTTATACACACAAAACACCTAGTTACCATCTTGCATACGATGCACATACTCCCATGATAACTTTTGTCATTCAGTACACGCATTGGTTTATAACCCAGCTTAACAATTTCACTTAACACCATAGTTTGGCATGTTATAAGGTTAATCATGTTTTATAATTACACTACTGTTTGGGTCGCCTATAAATCATGCATCGCCAACCTCTCCTAATTACTCAATAAGGTACTTAAACAAGATCGGCCCAATTCAAGTAACTCGTGGATTATGTAAACAGCCCACCAAACATAACCCAAATTACCCAACAGCACACTTTCATATTAATCCACTAGTACCCTAAGATGCATTATGTAACATTTATTTGAAACAAAAATACATATAACTCTAAGGGTTTCAGTTACTCGATAAGCACCTACATGATTGGTATAACATAACCTATACCCGTTTTATAACAACCAACCCAAGTTACCCTCCTCGCGTCCACAAGCCGGTTCACACCATCATTACGTAATCAACAATGCTTGATTCACAACAATTTACACAACAAACTCTACATTCAAGCATTTAATTCATCGAGTAACACTAAACCAAACCATCATTATCCAATCTGATTAAAGATTTACCTAGAGTATTCATCGAATTCTAACATGTACGAACCCCAGATCCTCAATCATATCTTGATTAACAATTAACACATATCCATGAAACATCATAATTATCATTTAACATTAAGCATACTAATAGATTTCACAACTCATCAATTATTATGCACATCAGCCATACTTTGGACGTAAATAAGAATAACCAAGCAATATCAGATTCATTACAATGTATTTATACTAACCGAATACTGGATGAATTAATGCTTTGAAGGGGGGGGGGGGCTGCTACTGCCATTCGTAAGCTTGAGGGAAGGGTAGGGTTTTGTTTTGTTAACTACTCAAGTTGTACGTAACCGTATCTCACAATCTAAAAAATAAGCAGACTCATAACATGGTATGACTCATGTATTGCGGGCCAGGTATGAGGGTGGGAAAAAGCCAAATATAAGCCGGACAAAGGATGTATGCGTGTGTATACAATTCCCAAACTAACCGGCCCACTTTTAACACTAACCGGCCCACTCCATGTCTTGATTGGGCTTGTGTAGTTAGGGCCTAAGTTAACATGTGTGTGTGGGCCGAAGGAAATTATAACTAGGGTGAGTGTGTGGCCCAAACGTATGCGCGGCCCAATCACACATCAATCCAACTCGTTTACGTTTAGATTTAACAAGTAACAAGTAACAATCACTCACCACAACGTATGATAAAATGTAGTGTGAAAGGAATAATACAAGATTAAAAGTTATGAGGCTAGACGACACTAACCTTGAAAGTTCGGGTTGTCACATCTTCCCTAACTTGAAAGAAATTTCGTCTCGAAATTTGACAAGTAAGCACAGAGAAATGAAGTGATAAATCAAGATTGCTACAGATTTTCCTCAGGTGCCACATCATCCCCAACTTGAAACGGAATTTCGTCCCGAAATTCACCAGTTTCACCAGAATTAGATTGGTCATCAGGAAAAAGTTGAGGATACTTGAGCTTCATCTGATCTTCACATTCCCACGTGAACTCCAGTCCACGTCTTGAGTTCCAACAAACTCTCACAATCGGAATTCGGCTATGCTTACGAACCTTGACTTCTCGATCCATGATCTCGATAGGTTCTTCGATGAACTGCAACTTCTCGTCGATCTTCAGCTCTTGAAACGGCACAATCAGTGTTTCATCAGACAAACACTTCTTCAATTGCGAAACATGAAATACATCGTGAACATTCCCCAACTCAGCAGGTAACTCGAGCTTGTAAGCCACTTTTCCGATTCGCTCCAAGATTTTAAATGGCCCAACGTAACTTGGATTAAGCTTACCGCGCTTCCCAAAACGTACAACACCCTTCCACGGCGAAACTTTCAATATAACGCGATCACCTATAGCGAACTCTAACGGTTTCCTACGCTTGTCGGCGTAGCTTTTCTGATGATCACGCGCTGCCACCATACGATCTCTGATCTGAACAATATTTCCAAGAGTTTCGAGTACAAGTCATGGACCTGTGAATAGGTTGTCACTCACCTTAACCCAACAAGAAGATTTGCATTATCATCCATACAATGCCCCAAACAGAGCCGTCTGAATACTAGAATGATAATTGCTACAGTAGGACTCAGCCAAAGGTATGTGTCCTTCCAATTCCACTAAGTCAGTCACACACATGCTCGCAGCATGTCTTCGAGTATCAGGGGGGTTCTTTTACTCTGACCATTTGTACTACGATGATAAGCAATACCCATGTCTAGACGTAAGCCAAGGGTGTTGTGTATTGCATGTCATAAATCAGGTATAGATCAAAACCAGAGGTAACAGGAGTTGGCACCCCGTGCCTACAAACCGTCTCTCTCTCAGAGGAATATTCACAAGCTGCGAAAACTCGTCAGTTTCCTTAATTGCAAGAGGGTGTACTGGTTACATGAGACAATCAACGATCACCCAGGTGATATTGTTTCCGTCCTGGGTTTTTGGTAGTCCAGTGACAAAATCCGTGGCATTCTGTTCTCATTACCAAATGGGTGTTTTTGGTTGCCAACACAAACCAGAAGGTTCTTGATATTCCACATTGACTTTCGCACAATTCAAACATCGTTCACCTATATTGCTATATGGACCTTCACGCCCAGTTGCCAGTACCAGGTTTATAGATCCCAATATCTCCTATCAAGATCCAGATGACTAGAATAACGAGGCCGCCGTGCTTTGCTCAACCCAAGTTCCCTACGGTTGCCGTATGGTGGGATCCATATTCGTTCCATGAAGTAGCGAATATCGCCCGTCTTGCCAAAAGTTGCTCCTCCATGTCCCGTATGGACTCAACTTGAAAATTCCCTTCCTTCAGTGCTTCGATGTAAACAGGGCGAATCTGATTGGTTAGGCTAGAGTCAAGGGTGAGCTGCAAAGCTCATACATGTTTAGGCTCCATAGTCGTATTCGCTAGAGAGTTTCATCCAGCGATGCCATCACATAATTAGCTCTCTCAAAGCAAAGGTACACGGGAGGCCCTTGTGATCGGTATAAATAGTGCAATTGGTACCGTCCAAGTAATGCCTCCAACTTAAATCCTAAGACCATGGCTTCCACTGCAGGTTGTGACTCATGCAATTCTTCTTGTAACTCACCACGTAAGCTATCACCTTCTCGTGTTGCATCGGCGTGTAACTGGGACTCTGTTTCGAACCATCATGGCATACCACTGGACCACCCGTACCCTCGGGTAAAGACGATGCTCAGTGCATTGTAGAGTTGGGTTTTAAAAGCGGAAAAGACGTCCTCCTATTTTGTCTCCCACAAATACACAGCACCCTGCTGTGCTATAGAGATTAAAGCTGCGTGACCTTTGAAAATCCCGCGATGAAGCTGCGATAGTATCTGGCTGGGCTAAGAAATTAATGTATCCCCGATGGACTATTTGGTGCCGATCAATATCTAATGAAATGGACCTTAGCGAGATCCACGTGTATCCCCACTTTGTTGACTGCGTGACCAAGAAAGTGTACCTCTCAAATCCTGAAGTCACACTTAGGTAGATTTCGCATGAAGTTGCTCCTCCCCTAGAAGCTCTAAGATGAAATACTAGTGTCGTTCATGGTGTTCCTTTCTCCTGGAAGTGATTCAAAACATCACAGATAAATGAGGTCGACGAATCTGGCGAAACGAGGTTGACGCATACTACTCATGTGATCCCTGAGGCTGCTGGTGTGTTGGATATCTTAAATAACTTGAATAGAAAATCGTAGTGGCCATACTGCATCTGTAACACCGTGTTAGGAATCATCCTCTCCCTGGTCTTCCATCAGATGACAGTCCGGTCCTAATTCAGTTTCCGGATATATTCTTGATTATTGCAACGGGTCAAGTAGGTTGTCGATACATGGTCTAGACAAACGGTTCTTGACTGTCACCTTGATGAGTTTTTTTTAAATCAGTACACATGTCCAACGATAAGGGTTATCTTCACGGATATAATCGGGGCTCCCCAGAGCGAAAACTAGGTCCAACAGAACTCCTATCCCATAGTTCCTGTAGTTGATTTGACAATTCTTGCAACCCTCCCGGTGTAAGACGGTAAGGAGTACGAAGAATCAAGGCTGCCCCTGGCGTGAGATCAAACTGAGAGTCTATCTAACAGTTGTGGGAGTAAACCTGAAAGTTCCTCGAGTAGCACACCGAAAAGAATCACGAACAGTTGGTGGATCCTCGATCCTCTCTTTCTCATACTTAACGTTAGTAACGGTTGTTAACGTAGCGGGGTAATCTCTCCGTAGACGCTCCTAGCTTTCATTGCTGAAATGATTCTAACCTTTACTGTAAGGGCATAAACTAGTGTAGGTTCACGTCTGTCTTGGGTTATTATGTTTGTTTTGGGTTCGAACTATATAGTGGGCACGTATGGTCGTTTTGGTGTCTATGGGGTATGGGCTTGGCCCAATGTAAAAGGATCTCCTATGCATGTATAAATAGGGGAGTCCTTAGTCTTATTTGGTTGTTGATTCATTGGAAAACTTTTGCTATTGTGCGATATCAAGTACCAGACAATCTTAGAATCGTGTGCTTGTTTTGCTTCGAATCAATACATCTTACTTTCAATCTTTCACATCTCACTTGTATTTCCGCTACTTGTTTGGTGTTTGATATCCAATTATAGTGTTCCTTGACTTACAATTGGTATCAGAGCCTAAGTAGTCTTGCGAAGGCTCGGTTCATTGGATATCATTCGAAGAACAAGATTTTTTTTTAAGATCGAAGAACACGAAGAACGCTGTTGAAGATCAAGAAAATTTTGAAAATTCTGCATTTTGATTCGTTTGGGAAAGAGAGAGAAGGTGTTTGCACGTTTTTAGGAGATTATTGGTGGAAATAATCTCTCAAAAATTGAATTTCGAAATCAATTCCTTGATTTTCGGGATTTTGGTTGTTGACTTGTGCGACTACACTTTAAGTGTGTGGCCCACAATTATAGTAGGTGTGATATTTTTGGTTATTGTGCGTTTGAAACATTCGAATTATCTTGTGCGATCCAATCATTCACACAAAGAAAAAGTCAAATTGTGCGATCCTAGACATCTTGTGCGACCAGTCATCATCATCATTTTCAATTCACATCTTGTGCGATTGAAGTAACTGAACTCTTTTGTGCGATTACGGGTGCTTGCGCGACTACAACGGTGCAACAAAGTCAATTTATATTGTGCGATTACTACAATTCTTGTGCGACTAAGATTCTTGTGCGACTACAATTCTTGTGCGATCCAACAAGCATTAAAGTTCATCATCCTCGTGTTACCGGAAATCAGAATCATTCACGTCCATCATAAACATCACCTCCAATCTCCGCGGTACCGACTCCGAACCCGCACACCATTTCGAGTTCACAACGTCCTTCGTTCATCATCATCTTTCATCTCCGGCTGCCGTACTGTTAACAGCCCTCATTATACACTGTTCACCATCTCCGACGTAACCCGTTCTCTTCGGTCACTCGAATTTCTTCTCCGGTCATCGTCTGAAATCACCGGTCGTCGTATTGATAACAACTGTACGACAGAGCTTGTCATCATCTTCATCGCCGGTCACCGTACAACGTTATCTTCGGCCATCATTCCCGAAAACCGATTCCGATTCCGCACACCGCACCGCACATCTTCTGTTTATCACCGGGAATCATTATCATGTTCACCTCCATCGTCAACCATATCATCTCGAAACCTGCAACCCGTCATCTTCGTCTTCTCCGTCAACCTCCGACCTCCGATACCCTCCGTCGACGTGGTTCATCATTGTTATTCATACCTGTCAACATTAACACCACCGCCTCTTCAATCTCCATCGCTACATCAACGAAGAAGAAGACATTTTTTTGTGACGACTGATTGTGTCGGAAAAGAAAGGATTTTGAAATAGGGTTTTGGTTTGGGTTGGGTTGGTTTAAACGAAGAAGAAGAAACAGTTGATTTCTTTCGTTATTAATTAATATTACAATCATTAAGTCATCATTACTTCATTATTATTAATAATAATTATAATATTAAATTAGGTTTTGTGTTTATTATATATATAATATAAAAAAAGTTTTTATATAAAATATCTTAAAATTAAAAATATATTATATTTTGAATATATATATATATATATATATATATATATATATAAGGGGCTTCATTATTGTTTGGTGATAAGTTTTGATAGGTTTGGAGGCGCGGTACAGGGAAACTGGTTCGTTCGTTTTTCAAAGGGTTTGAGTTAGCAAGTACACGGGTTCTTGCTTTAGGCTTGTGTTAAAAATAACATATTCGGGGGATCACATCTTTGGGTGATCACTTTTCCGGGGGATCACAGTTTTGCTATTTAGAAATGTCGGCTCAAATGAACGACTACGCTCCTTCTGAGGCTGAGGTATGTGTAGGTGATGTTTGTTGTACTTCAAAGTGTAGGGAAAAGGTAAAAGAGTTTAAAGAACAGGCTAAATCGCTTACTATGCAACTTCAATATACCAGATCCAGTAGTTATGAAATTAAAAAGAAACTGGGTGGGTATAAAGATATGGTGGAGGCGCAAAAGCGCGATATTAAAAAGTTGCATAGCGATCTAAGCGAAGCGAACTGTCGATATCTTCACTTCAAAGAGCTATCTGAAAAATTAACTGTTGAATTAAATGACTTAAAATCAACTTTTGAAAATACAGAATTCAATTTTAAAAAGTTTGATGTTTCAAGTGAAAAAGTCGAAAAGATGATAAATCAACAGTTAAAATATAGCAAAAAGGAAGTTAGGAATAAGGGATTGGGATTTGTATGCATACCTCCACCATACAATCACAATTACACCTCAATTCCCATGACTGATGAGGAGATAGCTGACTTGCATGAAATGGAATATGGGAAGCCTGGGGATAAGAAGGTTGAGCCTGTTAAGCCAAAGAAAGTTAAAATCACTAGGCCAGATAAAACCAAAATTGTTCTAGAAAAACAGGCATTTAATGAAACTTTCGTGAAACCTGCTGATACTTCAAAACACACCGAGACTCTAAGTTTTGAGAAAAATGCTGATGTTGATAAGAATTTTCACGTATTAGATAATACTGAATCAACAATTTCTCAAAAACCATCTGAATTGCAAAATAAAAAGGAAGAGTCTCAAATTAAATCGACCAATTTTCAGTTTGCTATGATGAATGAGTTTGCTGAATGGTCTCGCAAACAAAGAGAATCAACTTCTTCATCTGATTCATCATGTGACTCCTTTGAAACAACTAATTGTGAGAAATCAGAAATAGTTGAATCAGTCGAGTCCAATAATGAATCACCTGAAAAGGCTGAATCACCATAGACTGGCGTAGAGTCTAGTGAACAGAGTGATTCACACGTTCATCTGATTCGAAACATGATTCCTCAGAAATAGCTAACTGTGAAAATTCAGAGTTAGTTGATTCAGTAGAATCTAGCAACGAATCATCTGAAACAGCTGAATCAAAATTGACCAACGAAGAATCAGAATCGACATTTGGAGCTTCTATTAAGTATAATGGTAAAACGACTACAGAAGCCCCTTCTGCACTTTCGAATAACATTGATTCTGAAAATTCTGAACCAACGGTGTCACTCGAAACAGAAAGCCTTACTATGGCATCGCCTGACACCGTTTGTGAACAAGTGAATGTTACTGATGCTTCTACTTCATGTGCAGAAGAGGTAATAGTAGAGGATTGGGTTGAGGAGGATGATATTGTTTGTCAAAAAGCTGACGATGTTTGTTTAATAACATCAAATTTATCTGCTGATGCTCCCCCTTATGTGAGAAAGGCTGATTCTGAGCGAGCTTTGAGAAGCCCTACAAATAAATATGTGCCTCCAAAGCTAACAGTTAGAAATGAAAATGAAAATGTTAAATCCAATGAATGTGCTAACTGTTGTAAACAGGGACATAAGAAGCAGGGGAGAAAGTCTGAAAAGTTTGCCAACAAATCGTATAACTCATACTCAGCATTGGTTGGATGGAATGGATTGGGATATGCTCCTTACGTAAAGAAGCAGACCTGCTACAACTGCGGCATACCCGGTCACATTGCAAGAAATTGCACACATCGTCCTTATGTGCCATATTATACACAGCATCAGAAGGTTACACCTAGGGATAGATCTTATTCTAAGCCAATGAAGGTTAAAAAACCTAAGGCAATGATGAATAAGCACCCCCAAGTTAAACCATCTGATGGGGATTGGAATGCTGCAAAAGCTAAACAAAAACAAGCTTTGAAACCAAAACAAGTTTTGAAAAACAAAAAGGTTGAAAAGCAAACTTTTTTGCCAAAGGCACTTAAGAAATTAGAGAAGCCAAAACAAGTTTGGTAGGCGAAACATAATGCAGCAACATCACCAGTCCTTGAATCAAAAGGGGGCATGTGCTTTCGAGAAGTATCTTATATTGATGCTTCAGGAATACCCAGGACCACGATGGCCTGGGTACCAATGTCTTACTAATCTCCTTACTTT